>KK116922.1:392286-426480 GCA_000611955.2 Stegodyphus mimosarum
CTGATGAAGACGGACACTTATTTTTCCTAAGTAAAGAAGTCCCTTGCTGCAGAAGGAACATTATAATCCAAGGAGCTCAACTTTTTTATAGACCTCTTTTAAATGATTCGTCGTCTTGTTACAGCTCCTTATATTTTTTATAATATATAGTTCACAATATAATCATACTAAAAACAATTGTGTGCGCAAATAAATTAAATGCAATTAGATTAAAAATATGAACAAAGTTATGAAAAAAATGTTTTATTAGATTTATGCATAGTTACTTCTTGCATTATTTTAAATTTTACTAATACAAACAAATGTCAAAGATTCTAATTGCACGAAAGTTTGACTATAATAAATGTGATAGCTGCGCTTAAGGTATTAACGTATTTATATTTGACACAAAATTGCTTAATTTAATTTTTAAATCACCTCGTTCAAAAGTATTTAACCTGTTTCTTGCTTTCCACTACAGTTTTGCTTCTTTCACATTTTAATTTTTTTTTTTTTTGTGTATTCTTGCGTTTTACTTTTTTATATTGCACATATTACATACAAAATTTACGTATTTAAGAAAATATTATTGACTTTTATAACATATTAAATAATTTTATATTGTAACTTTAATACTTTCTCTCTCTAACTTCTGTGTATTTTCTCCCTTATGTTTATTTTTTTAACATCAATGTACACATCAGTTACCAGATTTATTAATATTTTTTCTGTAATCAATCTTATGCTGATTATTCGAATCAATTGCCAGTGCATACTCAGCTATCGAGGCCTAGTCGACCTCTTGGTCATCATTGACCTCTAAAATTTCACCGATCCTCATGTATCAGTACTCTGTTTCATCCCTTGTAAAGCGATGTAGGTAATGTTTAATAATTCTATTTATGAAAGTTACGCTGCTCTTTTGTAAATTCGTATGGAAATAACATGTCTTCAAGAACTTCATTTTTATTTAATAAATAAAGCAGCAGCAAAATAACTGTAGAGTGTGATGAAAATTGAAAAATATATGAAAACCTCACGGTCAACAAAATAGTACGAAAAATTGAACAGAACCCAAGGAAGCGTTTTGATTAAAAAAAATCTTTAATAGCGTATGGGAAGAAATTTTAACAGCAAATTTTCTAATTTGAATTAACTACAAAACACTGATTTTTTTAGATCAGTGCTGTTTTAAATTTTTAATTCCTGTGAATAATGTTACCGGTTGTTCACGTGCGAATACTTAGCTAGCCAATATTTTCTGGCCGACGATTAAGATTTTGTGAATAGGATCTCTTTTTTGAAAAGAAATTATATTCATTTATACTGTTATTAACAATCTCCATTCAATAATTCAAACAATTAATTCCAATCATTACCCGTTTTGGGCAATGATATAGAGATTATCAATAGTATTATTAACCTATTAACGTCAAAAAACATTTTCTAAACTGATATTTTATTTTTAGATACGTAGAAATGCAAACATTTCGCTGTTCAGTCTGTCGTATGGCTCTTAAACATGATCTCTTATTACAATGAAATATCTCGGTCGATTTAGTCGCATAAAAGTCAAACTTTTTTTATCATGAGTAAATAATTTTTCTAAATAAATGACCAGAAGAGCGTACAAGAACTTACATTTCTTAATTTCTGCAAAATTGAATTTTTAAAGCATAAAAATGCTCAAGCACTTGCGTCATTTGAAATCTTTACCCAATATTTATTTTCGCCTTTTACATATACTTCCAGTTAAAAAGAATGTTTCAGACAGTTTTCTAAAAATTACGAAACTTAATTATTTTTTGTGCATACTTATGTTTCGGGAACTTTTGTACTCGCTGTAGAAAGTAAAACACGAAACGCTTGACTTACTCTTGAAGACAAAAATTGATCAAAATAATTAGTTTCAAAATTTGCGATTTTTGACGTCATATTCAGTTTGCATTGGGGGTCGGTTAATAAATAAATTAGAATAATTCGAGGTTGATTTTTTCCCCTTAAATAACATTAGATTGTATTGTTTCTTTATTTAGTAATGACTTTAGTTTATAATTTCATTAAATTTGGTATGCCAAAATTTTCGCGTAAGTAAATTTTGAGCTTTTAAAGTGTAAAAATGTTCTTAATATTCTCCTAAAATTGTATCGCTTTAAAATCATAAATCTCGTAATTGTACAAAAAAAAATTTCTAAAAGATTAATATTTTTTTTAAGTTTTAATTAACGTAAATTGTATTCTGAGTTGGCTTTGTGCCAATACCATCCTGCGTTTTTCGCATCAAGAATTCTATTAGATTCTGGAAATAAGATCTATATTTTGGGTGGAAAAATAGTTCAATATGTTTTACAATAATCTTTAAAGTCACGCAATCTCTAAACATCAGACACCTTTTAATAAACAATATTTTATTTTAATTACATACAAATCAAACATTTCGTTCTTCAGTGATTTGTGTACAAACCCTGAATATGATTACCAATACATTGGTCAATTTTTGTCGTACGGAGCCAAATTTCTTGTGCTTTGTTTACTAAAACCACTACAAAATTATCGTAGGTAGAGGAACTGGGTCAATGAATTTTAAGTTGATTTCATCATTTATATATATACATATATTTATATTTATTTTTATTTTGGAAGTACTAACACGGGAATCTTTGCGTCACTAAAAACACTTTTGTATCCAGAAGTTTATATCTCTCATCAGCAGTTGAGCAGTTGTGAAAATAAAAACACGGTGAGGAATTTTAAAAGAGTATGTATAATATTTAAAGCGCGCAATGCCAATGTTATGCAATTTTCTAAGATGGAACAGAGCGTAAACATCAAGAAATAGCACAAATTTGGCATCGTTCGCAGCTTCGGCTTTGCGCACTCTTAAGATTGCGAGCTAGTCATGACGTGGTATAAACAAGCTACCATATTTGGAGCTTTGGCGTACATCTGACGACTGACGCCCCCTTATCAAAAAAGTACCTTAAATCTCATTAAAAGTCATTTTCCTCCTAAAATCGTATCTCCAAAAATTATCAATATACTCAAGATTTGGATGTTTCTTTGATCTTAATGCATGCTAAATATTAGTAACTTTTAACATGTTCGCATTGATGAAAGGTACCATTCAACTGCTATACAAAACATAATTTAATTATTCGCTTTGAACAGGCAAGTTTAGTGTAAAAGAAAATAAATTATTTACAATAATTCAAAAGGATATGATGAAATCAAACACGAAAAATGAACTCACGTTTATTTTCAATGCAGAACTGTGACTAGTCATTATTTATTCATTAACATTTTCCAAAAAAGGCTTTAGACTCTATGTACAAAAATCAACAACGGTGCATACAAATATGCAACACAAGTAAAACAGTAAAATAAAACACATTACCATACAGGTACAGAATGCAGTAGATAACTGAATATAATCATTTGACAATAATTAATGGATATAAACTTGCAAACATCACATGACGCTTTATCAGTTGTCAAATAGAACACGTTATAATTTTCGTTTATTTTGCAATTAAAGAAATCGCTAAGTGAATAAAAATTCCAGGTTATCTAAAGAATATCACTTTTGATTAAAATTTACATGTGTTGCTGAGAATAATTTGTCTTTTTATTTACGCTATTTGGAATGCGGATACAGACGAACCCCTTCATAACGCCTCTCCGTCTGGATACAATAAACTAACTTTTCAGAATCTTCCAATTTCCTATAGACTTGAATGTCATTTTATATGAGCGAGCATTCAAATGTATAAAAATCGGATATAACGAACTTCATGTATATCTCATTTCCTTTCCTTCAATTTCAATTTTCCCCTAGGATTTTAAAGAAATGTTCTCGTTTCAATTTCTTCTTCCTCAGTGTGTTCGGAGAAAAACTTTCCCTTAATTTAAAATACATTCCTCCACATAGTGGTTGCTTTCGTCTTACTGATAAAGACAAGCCCTCGCATATTACCTGCATAGGTTACGCCGAACCTCTCCCTTCTAGCTGTTGAAATTTAAACTAGCCTAATACAAAAGCTGACTCATCAGGATAGAAAGCATCAACACTACTTGACATTCAGTGTACACGTCCGCGAGTACGATCGCATTCCCCTTCTGTCATTATTTATGGATGTTTTGAAGTCTAAGGTATAGTAGAGACAACAATAAGAAGAGGCGAGACTCATTGAAAATAGCTTATTAGATACTGTAATATTAATTCTATCATTACGTATTGTTATCGAAATTTAGGTTTCTTTGAAGGAAATGATATTGTCAGATTTAACAGTAGTTTACCCGTAACTACCTTTAATTTGTTATATTCTTACTGCAACCGCTTCCTTCGAAAATTAAATTATTGGAATAGCATTTCCTTCTCGATTTTCAGACGATTAATTAAGTAAAGAAAGAGGGAAATACGCGAGGAAATAGGGTATTACTTTCAATCAAATGTATTTTTCTTTATTATTTTTACCTATAATTTCTCAATTTTTAATTACTTGAAGCTTATTTAAACGAAAAGCGTTTAATTTCTAACAAGAGCAAGCTCATGATACAACATTTAACAGAAAATGTAATTGTACAATTACATTTAATAAATAAGGAAATTTTCTAAAAATAACAATGATAAACTACAATATAATTTATAAAACTCAATAAATAATTAACAATACTAACAAAAATTAGTATACATTTATTTATTACAGAGGTAAACAAATCATAGATTAACGCGAATTCAAATACAAATAAAAATGTCATTGTTTCTTCAAATTTGTTTAAAGTTGCTGAAAATTCCTAGGATCAGGTATTGTTTTCTGACACTTCTGGTCTTCAGTTTTATTTTTCTAAATCACTAACTAAATATTAACAAAATGGCTTTGCTTTTTTTTTGAGGTATACTAATGATCACCTTTTTTAAAACCTGCTTCTTTTCAAAAATTTATTAGATACGTTTTTGGAAAAACAAATTTAAAAGCTTTCAAATTTTATATTACCTACAAAGAGGCTTTTTTTTTAACATTTTATGTGTTAGCTTTATTTATTAAATACCATGTTCTTCGCACTTAAAGTTTAAAATTCAATTCAACAGCAATATCGCAAAATAATTTTAAAATGAGCATATCTTTAGAATTTCCGATACACAGTCTCGCGTGCTGGAGATAAAAAATGTTTTTTTTTCGTGCAGCGTTGCCATTGCTCGTTTTGAAATCGTTGAGCTTCTTAATGAAAAAGTCGTTAAAGTTTTACAAAATATAAAATAGATAATAAAACAAAATTCCAAATTCGGGTATCCAGATGCCCATATTCGGGTGTAAACGAACGTTATTCAAAATTTGATGGCTCTAAGTACCGTTGTTTTATCACAATGCGAGGAACATACATACTTTTATACAGATTCTTCATTATTTGATTTCTTTAAATATAATACAGGGCTCTAATATTTGGTGGCAACAGTTTGAAAAGTGAACCAACGCAAAATGCCAAAATGAAATTAACAGCCCTTCTGGGCTACCTTTGGGCTAAAACAAATTAAAACATTGAGCTGGATGCGTTTTCTCACACTCTAATAACAAAAAAAAAATTCGCAAAAGAACAAAAAAGGAAGACAACAACCCTTCCCCGCCCGAAAATAAAACGAAATTTCTGACAAAATAAACAAACACGCCGGTGTCCCTTTAACTTAAAGAGCTGTGATTCCCAGTTTGTTTACACTAATAAATCTATCAAAATCAGAAGCACAAAACAGAACTGATGCTCATACATGAAGGTCCAAACGCCACATGACTTAACCGATGTCAAAACCGTTACCATTTACCATCGCATTAAAAAAGTTTTAAAAAAATCGTTCCGTTTTTCAAGTTACGTATGCGCGAACACACTCTGTGTGAAAACACTTTATATTTTCATTATTTTCTACGCTTTTCTGTTGACGAAAATGTTTTTCTTGCTAATCGCCCATTGTATCCAAATGTCCTAATGATCCTGTTAACAACTCGAACGAGAAATGAGCGAAAGTTTCACTTCTGCCAATGGCAACAGAGAGTCGAAAAACAAACTTGGAAATGAGCGGTCGGTTACTCGGCTTCTCTTGATAGAATTTGATTCGAATGGGGAATTATTCCCCATCTTTTGATTTAAAATTAATCTTGAACCATGTAAATAGTGTAATATTACAGATGTGTGTAAATAAAAAGTCATTAAGACTTATTTTGAACTTGTGACTCGAGTTTGAATTGGATTTCGAAATCGAAAGCTCTCCATAATAGAGTCGTCTGCACTTTAGAATTCGTGGGTTAGAAATAACATGGTGCCTCAATAGCGAGACCTTTGGATCAGAATCTGGAAGATTTAAACGGATTACCTGTGAACAAGTACGCGATTACTGTTTTCTTTGAAAATTTGAGAAAAAAACTGAGTTTCAACATTGTGGTTTCTCAATTTTAAACGTGGACTTTTAAAAAAAATTAAAACAGAAACGTACGAATGAACGCAATAGCGTTACGAAATTTGTTACAAAAATAGAAACTTTGTTATCAGAAAATATCGAAAACACAAACATTGAGGAATTGCAGGAAATGGATGAAAGAATTCATGAAAGAGAGAACACGTTGAAAATGTTAAATTCACAAATAAAAACTCAGTTAAATGATGCTGAAGAATTTGAAAAAGATAGTTCAGCAAGTGATAAATATAATGAACAAATTATGTCTACAAAATTTAGAATTAAAATAAGATTGAATAAATATAATGCAAATGAAAATTTAACGCAGAAAAATTCCTTGAACACATCTGTTTCTGAAATAAATTTATCGTCATCGGCTATGAAATTGCTATGAATCGTCATCGGCTATGAAAGTTAAATATTCCGAAATTTTCAGGAGATGCAGGAAAGTGGTTAGTACTTTTTTAGCAGTTTTCAAACTGCGATTGATCAAAATAAAGCGTTAACCAAGATTGAAAAATTCGTATACTTGAAATCTTTATTGACAGGGTAAGCATATAATGTCGTTGAAGGATTTCAGTTAACAGAACAAAATTACGATTCTTGCTTAGAAATTTTAAAAGAACGTTTTGGTAAAACAGAGAAAATTATAACATCACATATGAATAATCTTTTGGATATAGAACCGGTTAAAAATTCTTCTACCTTAAATGCACTAAAAATATTACACGAGGCTTGTGAAATAAACATTTGAAGCTCAAGTAATTCAGGTGTAACTTCGGGTTCATATGGACACTTGTTAAATCCGATATTATTGAAATTATTGCCTCATGATTTGATTGTCAAATATCACCGAAAGTGGTATCCGAAAGAGAAATCTGATGATGCAGATTTAATTGCTTTCTTGAAAAAAGAAATTGAATGCTGCGAACAAACGTACGCAGTTAACAAACCGGAGCCGAAATCCGTTCAATTGAAAGGAAAGAAGTCATTTTGATAAACACAAAAGTAATTTTAAGTACACAAACAATATTAAGTCTAAATTTAATTCCTCGTCAGCTGCCGAATTATTAGCTCCCGTAAAAGAAAAGAAGTATATTTTTTGCAAAAACAACATACATAATAGCGAGAATTGTAATATGAGCGTAAACGAAAAACGAAATTTATCTAAACGAAAATTTATCCAAAACGAAAACGAAAATTTATCCAAAAACGAAATCCAAATAGAATCGTCTGCACTTTAGAATTCTTGGATTAGAAATAACAGTCTCTTTTAACAGTTTCAGAAGTAACCTTTATTCCAAGCCATTCTTCTACACCGGCTGGAAGTTTACAGTAATAATTTTTGGCTTTTATTTGATTTTCCATAGGATAAATCTGCGATTCCTTTGTGTTAGCTTGAAATATAGTCTAGACTTCAATGCAATTTGAATAATTCAAAACAATTTCTATCGATTTAATGCAGTGAAAATTGTTCAATGCTTTCAAAATGTTTTGAAAATTTTGAATACATTTATCATCTTTAAAATCGTGAATAATTAAATTTTGAACAGAACTTTCCATTAATTTTCAGTATCTGGCCATGTTCACTTGAGATATGGTGCTGTTAAAATATTTTACTAAAACGAGTAATAATTTCCAAATGCAGGCGATAATTCTTGTGATGTACGTTTATTTAAAATAAAGAAATATGCCAAGAAACATCGTTTTCTAAAACATCCTAACGAAACTTTCAAATGTCCGACTCAATGTGTATGTCATCGATTAATACTTTTGGAATAAATTATTTTATTGCGAACAATATTTTGATGATACTTATTTTGTAACAGTCTTAAAATAGAGGAAAAATAAGATATTAAGAAAATATGTGGAGTCTGTTTCAATACTTATTGCAAAATCTATGCCAATAAATTTGAAAATTACAACGGCCCAAAAACGAAGGTGAGTCATTGTGCATAGTTAATAGAGGAATTAAAAGTATAAAATATTCTAAATTTTTCATCGATTAAAGAAATGTTAATTTAAAATACTAATTTGAAAAGCATTTTTTTTTAAAAAAACAAACTAATCGTGTTGACATTTATAAACGTAATTCCATTATATGGAGACATACATATTTATTTCTAAAAGAATTAATTTCCTCTGACTCAGCGTAACAAAGATTTATTATAAGAAAAATAAAATAAACACATTATATTTAAATCTTTTGTGATATTAAATTGCTAAAAATTATTTCAGATCGTAAACAAATTTTTTTGTTCTCTTCTTTTTTGAGATACTACCATTAGTTGCAATTTAATATCAATTAGGTAAATGTTTTCTCCAATTACTTGACAGGTTCAAAGAAATGAAAATGAATGTACGATATTTTATTTCTTCGGGAAAGAAAAATTGTAAGTCTATTTCATTTAAATAAAAATGCAATATAGTTGGGGTTAGATGACTTTTTGATGATCCCTGTTAAAATAAAATAAAGTTATATTAATAATTGTCATTATTACTTTTCATGCAATACAATACAAACACGAAAATGACTTATTACGAAAAATTACATGTACAGCATTAATGACCTTGTAAAAGTTAATATTCCTGTCGAAGAAAATTAAATTATTATTACCCCAAAGGGGCTTTGTCCCTGAAGGACTATTGCTTTCGTTTTGCGATTTTGCATCGGAAACATTAAATGTCGGTTCACTTTTCAAACTGTTGCCATCAAATATTGCAGCCTTGTATTCAATTTAAAGAAATTAAATAATGAAGGATGTGCATAAATGCATGTATGTTTCTCGCATTGTGATAAAAAGACGGTACCTAGAGCCATCGAATTTTGAATGACGTAATCCTGCTGCGAATATGGGCATCTCAAAGCTAAAATTTGAAATTTGGAATTTGTTTTATTATCGATCTCATGTTTTGTAAAACTTTAACGAATTTTTTATTAATAAACTCAAGGATTTCAAAGCAAGCAATGGCAATGTTGTAACAGAAAAAGCATTTTTATCTCCTGCGCGTGAGCCAGTGTATAGGATATTCTAAAGATATGCTCAGTTTAAAATTATTTTGCGATATTGTACTTTAACTGAATTTTATGGTTTAAGTGCAAAGAACATCATATTTAATAAATAAAGGTAACACACAAAATATTAAAAGAACGCCCGTTGGATGTAATTTAAAATCTGAAACATTTAAGATTTTCTTTTTATTTGTTTTTATAGCTAAATTATAGGAAAACGTTCATAATTTAGACTTTTTACTTAAATAAGGCATAAACCCTGTTATTATAAACCCTATATAATGAAGAATCTGTATGTGTGTATACAGTATGTATGTACCTCGCATTGCGAAATAACGGCACCTAGAGCAGCCAGATTTTAAACACGCGTAATCCTCCGCACGAACATAATCACACCAAAGCCGGAATTTTGAATTCCGAAGTTGCTTTATTTCATATTTTGCATGATTTTAATGATATTTTTAAAATTTATTGAGCAGTGACAACATTGTTCGAAATAAAGCATTTTTATTTCCAGCTCAGCAGACTGTTGTCATTTGATAAAATGTAAGATTTTTAACTTTCGGTTTTAATCAACAAACTCGGCTGTTTTAAAGCAATTTATTACCACTTCCCTGAAATAAAACATTTTTATGTTCCGTGTGTCAGCATGTTGCCATTCAATAAAGGTACAGATACTTAACTTTCAAATTTAATCCTTCTTTGTACATTAAAAAAACTAAGTAATTTAAAAGCAATAAACGCAGTTCTTAAAAATATTTTGTCCGCCTTTTAATCTGGTTTATTTAATCAAAAATGAATTTAAACCTTCTATTCTATGAAACTCTTATAAATCACTCTAACTAAAATACTTTTAATTTTGCATTTACATAAAAATGAATTTAGAATATGGAGGGTAATATTTAGTTATCCGTTGATGAAGTAAATTTGGAAGAATTTTCTCAAAGATTACACTCGAACTGTAAGTATGGGGACACTTCCAACAGCTTTTCTGTAAGAACGAGTTGTGAAATAATAGTCCATCTTAAAAATTTATTTTTCTTCGGAAATGCTCATCTCCTTTTTGCACATAACAAACGGTTTTAAAATCTTACAGCATGAAATGAAGTCGAAATTTTAAATGATATATTATTTAAAATTTTTAAGGGATGTATAGGAATAGCATCCACTATTTCATCAATTTGCCATTTACGAACATTTCAGAGTTTCCCCAATTTTTGCAAATTTCATAAGCACGTATTTTGATCTCCCCGTACATGTTACACATGCACGGTGTCCGGAAAAGTCCTTACCCAGCTTTACCGTTAGTCGGATAAACCGTTATAAAAGAAGACTTTTACAACGGCAGTTAACATCAATGCTCAGATGCTTTAAAAAGTGACCTGTTCGGTAAACGAATCGGTTATGGTAAAAGTAGTAAAATGCATTACCGAATAGATTTGTCATTTAGAGTGTAGACCATGCCCACAGCAAACCGTAACCGATACATGTACTTTGAAAACGTACTTCTAATTTTAGAAATGTTTTAAATGGCACAAATGTTCTCGTTTGGGCATGTTTAAATGTAAAAAAAAAATAACTTTTTAAAAACTGCGAAATCTGTCTTTTATATTTTCCTATGGTTCATGTACTTGTATTTCGCGAAATACTGCTCTCGCTGTAAAAAATAAAACACAAAATGTTTGACCTCTATGCGACAAAAGTTGACTGGAATATTGAATTCCAAATTTGTAATTTTCGACTTTATTTTGAATTTGCATTGAGAAGTAAGTTAATAATAAAATTAGAAGAATACTGAGTTGTATTTTTCGACTTTAGTGCCATTTTCAATGATATTCTTTTATGACTTACTAGTGCCTTTATTTGCGATTTTGTAATATTTAGTAAGTATTTTTAGAGGAGTGACTGATAAGTTTCAAACGAGTAAAATTATATTATGAATATTCTTATGACGTTTTATTACTTATAAAAGTATTATTACAAAATATTCTGATTTTGTTTTTCGTAAATTATTATTTTTTCGTATTTCAAATTAGAATGTGATTATAACTAACACTTTTATGGGTAAATCTTTAAATGCATATATTGGTTTGAAGCAAACGCAGTTACATGAATATATTTTTAGTGTTATTCAATTTTAAGTAAATAATTCTGTACTTGTGGAGCACAAGAAAAAGAATATGGAATTAAGTATTACATAAAATACCTGATTATTTATTTTTTCACTATATACTGATGGAATGTAAATAGATTAATGCATCTTGAAAATCACACCTTTTTATCTATTTAATGAAGTTACATACTATTTACAGCTTGCATTAAGTTTTCTGCTGAATCTTTGATTATGCACCACGAATTCGTGCTTCAGATTTATTCAAACTAAACTAGCATTATTCTTTGACCCAATATGAAATCATTTTAAGAATCAGCTTTTAAAAATACTAAGATTAATTTATTTTTGCCGAAAACACCGTTTTTTGGTAGACTGAGGAGATGCTAAATTTGCTACTGTAAAGAAATTAGCAATATGTAAGCCATAAATGTTTTAAATGCATACGTAGTTTGATTATTGAAGCAATCTGTAGGCTTTGATAAAATTTTTACAATTTGTTCATATTGAAAAAAAGTGTACATGGCTGTAACAAAGATACATAGGTAACTCTGAAATTTTTGAGATAGGCGCGATAATATCAGACGAACAAAAAATCATTCGTTGAGTGTAAATTTGAACACTTACATGTCCATAGATGAAAATTTATGGCAACAGTTGCAATTTATCTTTCTTAGGATACGTTTTGAGAAAAATAAAAAACGGAAATAACGCGAGAGAATTATCGTACTACGATTTTGCACGATCTTAAAAGTGTGGCTAATGTGTGCAGTCTGTACATGGAAACGAAACTTTACCTCGTGGCTCTAAATTCAGATGTTTTACAGAATTTCGTCGAGCTTGAAATTTTGTTCTGGATAAAGAACACATAGGAAGACTCGTCAGCTGTAGTTCAACTGTAGAAAATATGTGGGCCAAACGAAAAATGATAATCGATCTATCAAATGATACAAAAGGAATGTAGAACTAGATACGCCGTTGTACATAAAATTATACATCAAAACTGCATATGAAAAATTTAATTTTTTGTTGGGTTTTTCATAAATTAACAGAGCATCAAATTTTGGAATGCGTCAGGATTTGTAACGAAATTCTAAAACTACTTAATAGTGGTGGACACCGCATAATTTCTAAAATCATAACAGCTGACATGCCGTACGTTCTAGTACCCCAAGAAAGTAAAGTAACGATCTTTTTAAATGACCGCAAATCAAAAATGAGGAAAAGATAGCGAAAAATGAAAAGAACAAATGTATACCGTTTTCTTCAGAAATACATGTCAGAGGACAGAAGATAAATTACAGCTAATTGGTTCTTCATTAAGTTTAATTACTAACTGATCTTCCATAGTTGTTTAAAACGTAAAATGCTCCTCCATGTAGAAGCATCTTCTCGTTCAGAAAAGCTGGCAGTTCAATTTCTTGAACAAAAGCACATCAGAGTGATGGAGCATCCATCCTATTCTCCTGACCTTGTTTTCTTTCACTTTTGGCTATCCATTTCATTCCGAAGATGAGATTAAAGAGGCCATAAGACATAATTTTCATATATTCTAAGAAACGGATGACTATCTATTACAGTTTGAGGCATTTTCTTTTTGAAAAACCGGCCTGCAAAGACGCATTGATGCTGTATGGCAGGCCTTTGAACATTCCTAAGATTTGGTAAGCTTTACTCGTGTAACTTCTGTAAATAATTTTAACTTTGGTATATTTGGCCTTTATCTGTATCTCAAAAATTTCAGAGTGACGCTGGTAATCACAAGAAAGCAACGGATTAGCGTAAATTTAAAATTCATAATTAGCACACATAATAATAAAATACAATAAACAACACGTATTAAGTATATAAAATAAATAATACATAATAAACAATAAATAAATAATAGAAATAACATATAATAACAAGGTTACAGCTAAGGAACGGATTGTGAAAAGATAATATAAGATTTCTTAACATTACAAAACAAAAAATATGTCGGTGATAAAATTATTATAGTAACAAAAATACAGTAACTTTTCAAACACTAATAATTCCTGAATTATGATAAAAGACATGTATTTGTGTACATTATCACTTTATACAAATTGCTTAAAATGCATGTATTCACAGAAGTATTCATAAGTTATGTTTCCAAACTGAGTTAAATTTTTTGATTATTTGTACTTTAATATATGAATATGATATGGAATTTTCTTTTTTTCTTGATATGACCACCTTCATTGGTGAAACTTTGTATTCGTTTTCTAAACTTACAGGAGAAGGAGGTAGAATAAATTGGTGCGCCTTGATAAACATTCTAAAACAACGGTTTGTCAGCAAATGAGAAAAAAAAGTGAATAAATGAAAGAAGTTTGTTTCTATAAACACTGTCGTACTTATATATTTAGACATAATAACTTTGAAGCATGTAGAACAACACTTCACACTCACCATTTTACGAGGAAAATTACAAGATTCTTTTCCTATTACTTCGAACAGGAAAAACGTAAAAATAAACGATATTAAGTACAATGAAGAACTTCCGTGAAAATCAGAGTTTATTCTTATCTTCATGCACCTTCGATTTTTGACCCCAAAACAACTACTACAGCTCGCGTCTTAGATTTTCACCAATCCGTAACTGGAATATAACTTTTTCGCAGAGTATGTTTGTATATGTTTACAACAACACAAACTCTTCCCGTTCAGTAGCATTTTCTAGAAGAGTCGGGATATTTTTCTTTCAGTTCAAACTTGAATTGTCTGAACAACTGCCTGTTCTTTTCTTGATCCACATCTTTTTCTTTATGGAAAGAGGATGGGGTTTTCAGACCTCGATGAACAACAAATGCATTGTTTAGAACCGAGAATTTGTAGCCAGATACGTGTAATTCACATACCTGAAAAGTAAGAAAATATGTTAAAGCTCTGGTTAACAAATAAATACTAATACTCATTTACAAATAACTATACACATAATTAACAGATAACTCTACACAACAAGTAACTATGTGTAACAATCAACTGTACGCATAATTCTTTGAAAGTAACTGTGCGCATAATTAACATGTAACTGAACATATAATTAACTGGTATCTGTACACAATAAATAAGTGGACACATAATTTTTTGCAACAAGAACAACAAATAACTGTCCACAAGTTTACACGATTGCACAAGCATATGTACTTGTTACTCTATTACAGAAATAACTGTACACAAGTAAACAGGTACAGGCAGAAGCTAGGCGAGCACCTCTGTAGTACCACAGGTGGTTGAAATATTTTTGAACCTATCTAAAGGTTTTGCCCCACTTTTGAGGGAGAATATCCTGGGGGTGGAGAGTCTCCTAGCATTTTCTCGAGATGGGTACACAAGTAAACAGGTTAAAAAAATAACTGTACACATAATTCTTTCAAAACGCATTTTATGTTATTGATCAGTGCGTACGCTTAATCGTTTAAAACAGGCGTTTCTTAATCCTTGATACTGAAGCTCGCCATTGTCATTCTCCTAAACAAAGGAATCCAACCTTTTTCTTGCATCGACGCCTTTTTATGAATGGTTTTCTTCATTGGCCCCATTACACTTTTCTTTGTACTGTAGAGCACATAACATAGTCACAATACACATAACTCCAAATAAATACCGTAATGATAAAAATTAGATTAAGAGTATGAACATATGATTTGAAAAAAAAATGGTTTATAATATAGATTTATGTTGAATTATTGTATTATTATTACTTACGTTTAATGTATTCATGCAGTGTTTTTAATATTTGCCCCAAAATTGCTTAATTGAATTTTAAATCGCCTCGTTCAAAAATATTCAACTTTTGTTTTGTTTTTTCCCTTTCCAATTTTGCTTTCTCCATATTTTTTAAATTGTGTTTCCTTTTGTTCTTGCGTTTTGTTTCTTTATGTTGCACACTCAGTATAAAACATTCATCCATTTTTTAAAGAAATATTGTTCATGTTAACATATAGTAAATAATTTTAGGTGTTTCCCCTTCCTTTCCTTAATTTATATCATTTTTCCTTACTACATGATACAGCTTTACATCAACAACCAATTAAGCATCAATTTTATAATTTTTTTAATCAATGGTATCTTGATTATGCAGATCCATTGCAGGTACATAGTTGAATATCGATCTGCAACTAACAGCTTGATTACCACCGACCTGTTTTAAAATTTCATGAACCTCCAAGGGGTTCACAACAGCTCCATTGGAAATCCCTGTCCTATATTAATACCAATACAAAATTAAATTAATTTTAATTAATTATGTTTAAACCAATACAAGGATATTGGTAGCCGTACATGGTAAAAACCTCGGTGCGGTCCCCGCCTGAAAACCTTGATTTAAACACTTTATTAAGTAAACGTTTAATGTCTGGAGTAAGAATCATCCTTTGTCAAATGGTTAAAGCAAACAATAAAATTGGTCATCAAATAAAAGTTTATTTATCCAGCGTCCTTATAAGATTTTACAGATTATTTATGTGAGATCCATTTATTACAACACATCCAATTTGTAGTCAAACAAAGAGAGTGGCAATGTGTTCTTCACCTGTTTTCTGAATTCGATTGACCTCATTCCTTGGAGTGCTTCCTGTGTGCTTGTGTCCATAAGGGGAATGATATGTTAAAGGTATTACTTTTGTGTCACTATTGTCTGCGAAAGTAATAAACTCAAAATTAACATTCTCCATGTCGTTACATTATATCTATCGAATCAACGTGTGCGAGTTGTAATGCACTACAGAGTGGGTGTGTAGCAATTGATCCAACGTGTGTAAATAACAAACAAAGTAGACTATATAAATGCAGATATTTAATAACAAAGTAGACCATTAAATAGATGCAGATCTTAACATTATTTTCTAATCAGACTGATTTCAATAAAAATGTGTTTTTATTCCTGACATGTATATAAGTAAAAATATTAAATATTTCTTATAGAATGACATTCTGTATTTCTTCATTTTTGAAACAAACAAAAGATATAGAACATTCCTATGCTAGAGTAAATGTCTGTTCTTTTAGTATCCTATAAAATCTTTCGGTCTTCCACCTGTGCCATCTCTATCGGTAGACTCTGGAGATAAACCATATCAAATTTAAAACAGCCGTTTTGAGGACCATTATCTGAACCCTTTCCGATTTTTTTTGTATAGTATTGGTCGTTAATTAGTTTATTAATGATTACCGAATCTTGAAATAAGTTTTTCATCATATTCTACCAGACAGAATTTCATGAAATTTGTCCTACTTTCATAATTACGAAGGCAATATATTATTCTATAAGACGTTTTGCAAAATTCGATAAATATTATTTAGCTGAGGAATTTATTAATGCCGTTAATTATTATTTGGCACTGATTAGTTAATTACCGATTAGCGTATTAACATTTACGAAATAAAAAATTTCTTTTTATCATAACTATTTTATGTCTGTCGCCTATTTTACATTTTTTGTGAAGTAAAAATAACTTTGAAATGAAACTTTTTAATATTTTAACTCAAAATTCCAATGCAAAAATGTTATATGTCGTACAATAACAGAATTTGAAGTCGCTAGGTAAGCTTTCTTACATGTATAATAAAACATTGTCAAAATAACTTTTACGAGTACCATTTCACAAGAAGCTAAGTACTACTCAAGCGAAGCCAAGAAAATACGTTGCAAACACTATATTCCATTAGTCGCACTAAGTTACCTTCAATTATACTAACAGCTTCCATCCCTTTTTTAATGCGCTTAAGGGATTTAGAAAGAAAACGGAGAGCTTTTATTCGCGAGCGGCGAACGAATCCCCCGCCTGCTTACTTGCGGTAAAAGTAGGAAGCCTTTGTTTATTTTCTATTTGCATTATCCTGCCAGAGGTTAATGCTTGTACCCTGCATTGTTAAGTGCCGTAAGGTTAACAAGCCTCAAAATTAACTCCGAAAAAAAAATGGAAAATTTGCGTTAAATGGTAAGCAGAACCATTTTCTATATTCAAAACTATAGAGTTTAAAAGACAAGGTAGTATATGCTAATATATGTCTGAAGTCCGAAAGGTTTAAACATATGAAAGACAATATTATATCTCAAATAATATAATGATCTTTCTTCTTTAATCTAATACTCGATTTTTCTCTCTCCCTCAAGCTCTCGACATCTTTTTATCCGTTTCGCTTATAAGGTATTTCTCTCCCCTTCTTCGCATGCCTTCGTGGTGTAGTGGTCAGCACACTCGACGCGTAACTGAGAGGTCCGTGGTTTGATTCCCGGCGAAGGCGTTGTTAATTTTTCATTCTTCTACTTCCAAAAAATAATAATGACTCTGCACGCTCTTTGATCTCTTTCGACATCTCATTCTTGATCCCTTTCGCTCTTTTGATCTGTATACATTTCTGTCTGATTTCTCGCTCTTTCTCGCTCTCTCTATCCTGGCCTCTCTTTCAGTTTTAAGATCCCTCTTGTTCTCTTGATCTGTCTCCATCTCTCGCTTGATTTCTCTCTTTCGTTCTGCGTCTGATTCAATATCTCTCTATTGCTATCTCTGTCTCTTTGTCTTCGATCTCTTTCTATTGCTATCTCTGTCTGTTTGTCTATGTCTTGCTTTCTCTCTCTCATTAGATTTCTCGCTCTCTCCTAATCTCTCATTATCGATCTCGCTCGCTCAGTAGTATATCTGTCTACTTGTGCTCTGCATATACCTAAAGTAAATGAAGTGAGATAAAAAAGTGTGTAAATAAATTTATTACAAGGTTCATGCATAAAGTAACAGGTAAAATAAAATAAAAAAACAATAAAATAAAAATGTGAAACAATTAATGTATATTTAGGAAGAGTGACTTCTCAACTCTAATTACAGTCAGATTAAATTGTGCATTTTATCGTGAACATACCAAAACGCTGAAGTCATTTTCGTTTAGTGAGAAGATTTTGAATAAAAATTGCTTTGAGATGGAACAATGTTATAGCATTAAATGTTGTTACAAATTAAGTAAATCTGCAACGAAACATTAGAGCTGATTCGGGCAGTATATGGTAATGCGTCGTTATCAAGAACACAAAGGCATGAGTGATACAACCGTGTTTAAATGTGGGCACAAAAGCATCGAACATGAACTAGACAGGGCTCCCTTCAACTTCAAATGTTACGCGTTATAATGCGAACAGTAATTCCAATGCCTGTAAAGAGTGTTTCGATGAAACGAAGAAACTTTGAAAAATTGCATAAACTCCTCTTGGGATAATTTTGAAGCAGATAAATTTATTTAAAAGTTATTAATCTTTTTACTTATAAAAGTTGTCCTGTTACGTTACGGGCCCACATTGTATTTCATGGAAAACAACTTAATGGAATTTTTACTTGCCAATGCAATCAAAAGACGAAAACAAAACCTCTATCCGTGTGAAAAATATCAACAAAGTTAACAAACTTGCAAAGGAAATTTCTTCCATTTTTCAAGAAATATTAAAATGTAAAATATACCTTATAGGATAATAACCTAGAATCATATTCTAGGCGTAAACCCACTAAGTCGCAATTCTATAGAATTAATTTAAATTTAGGAAACGTACGGAGAATGGAAAATGAGAAAAAGTGGAATTTTATAAGCTTTTGTGGTTTGGAAACAAATGAGAAAAGCAATCTAAAATTGAACCCGCCTTTCTTAGTTTAGTCACATATCGCGCCCAATTTAATTTCCGAAGAAGACGGTTATAGAAGGTACTTTAACGGAAAGGACTCATGCATAAACTTTTATTAATTATCAGATTATTTCTTTAAAGGAACTTACATTCCACTAAGAATGCATAATATTAATGTTACAATAGACGCGTGTTAAGCCGAACAAATCGCGCAGTGCGTTACGTGTTTGGCTGAATTAATGTGAAATCTCAGGGCACTTCATAGGAATGAATGTCGTCCGCGGTTTCCAAGACAGCCATCGGAAGATGGAAAGAGAAGGGGGCGAACAAAGGATCCGGATATCAAAAACTCGAACAGATCAGCATTAGATAAGGCTACAAAGGATCGTAAATAACAGAAGTAAGGTCAAATCACATGTTTGGAAAGTTTCCCAAGTGTAACTGCAGAAAATACATTACAAATAACAAATGCGACGGAAAATAAAATGGATGAAATGCTAATACAAAAATTCAAATACAAATTAAACATACCAAAAATAATATCCTAGAAATGTAATATAATTACCTTTTCAATGAATATACAATATAAATTACCCCGCAGAGAAAAATTTATATACAATAAAGGGAAAATTGTTCCAATATTTTTAAAATTTCAGAAGCTCGCACTAAAATGCTATGGAAAAATAAATATGAGAGGAAGGACAAATATGAAATAAAATACAATATTTTAAATTAAAAGTTACGTTATAGGGGGGAAAACACTTTATCAATTTAGGCTAGCGTTCGTGCGTGTGATGCCAAATGTTGAATCAAATTTCGGGCAAATAATGACAGTGGGTGCACGTACTGTCCGTCGAAGTCATCGCGGAAAAAAACAAGACTTCAACACACGAGCGAAACGTCACAAGCGAAAGTCCCATCCCGTCCTGTCCCATCCCATCCCATCCTATCCTATCCCACCCTACTTTTCAGGTCTGGAAGTGAATATTGTGAACAACACATATGTGTGATTGTGAACACCAAAGATGCAAGGAAAATAGCATTAGTGATGTGTTGACGCCAGAGGCGCCATCTGTGAAAGATATGTAATATTTGTGTTCTAAAACGATGACGCTATGTTTGTTTTATAGCGCCACCTTGCGGCCACTTGTATTGAGTTAGAGTGTGTTCTGAGACGCCGCCGAGAGATGTGAGCTAACTATGCGGCTTTTTGAGTAATTAATAAATTTTAGCATACAGTCCATTATTTTAGTTCTTGTGTAAAGAGAGTTATTTAATTATGAGTTTTATTGAGCTATTGACGGACCCATGATGCATTAATCTTTTATTGACATAACTATCACAGCACATGAAGACACAGACAAAAATTTTAATTTGCTCACATTTAGAACTCTTAATAAATTTCCGAATCAAAGACGGCAAGAACCGGCCTTGATGGCATCCGTCATACCTGACTTCGCAGACGAAAATATCACTACAAATTAGTTCGCTGGCGGAACTTCCAATATCCCATTCAGAGACAAAACGTAGAGTACTCTGCTCGCGCAGGCGTAGCACTTCGAATGAGCCTGGTTGCCATCTAAATTTATGGAATGCTGTCTAGAGTTTATTAACATTTCCAGAGCAAAGTGGCCCGAAACTCAAACATCAGCAGGTCTCCCGAATGCCTGCGTTCCTTTCCTTCATACTGCTTTTCCCTATCATTTTATTCCTTGGATCATCGGTAAACAAGCAGTAAATACTATATCACAACATTTCACCTTTCTAAATCCATTTTTGGATGAATATTAATTACTATTAAAAATTAATTCGAAGCGAAGACCCAATGTACGAATTTGGAAAATTTTTGCAAAATTTTATTTATTTCTCAGAACCAACAAAACTTGCCACCTCTTTATTAAATGTCTGTTCATAGCTCGAACCTTCCAGTGTCTAACGTGGATAATAGCGAGTACTCCTTAGAAAATTCTCCACGAACGCATTTCTCCCACTTCACAGATAGTTCTTGCGTGCGTAAAAGCAACGCATTGACTTTTTTAAAGTATTTTATTTTTCCCCGAGTGGCAACGAGAGAGCATTTTGACGGAAGCCGAGTTGAACGATAACATGTGTATGAGGCGCGCATAGTAATCTTGTATTTTTAGTTGTACCATTTCAATGATATGTAAATAAGGCGCGAATAAATGATGTATTGCGTAAGTGCAGAATGTTTAATAGTTTTAAAGAAAGTACCTACCATCTCAGAAGTGAGATTGACAAGGATTGTTACGTGGGATTTAATAACGTATTGTCTGAATGTACGTTAAGCCAAAATTTGGAAGCTCGCCAAAAACGAAAGTAGAAAGGTACATGCGTTTATAAACTGTTTATATTATGTCTAAGTATTAAACGGAAAGAATTAAGTATAATTCTTGTATTATTATTTGAAAATTGAAGTCTAAGATGGCTTATTTAGCAAAGGGCAAGAAATGTGACTTAAAAGGAACTTGCCTTAGAACTTGACATAGATGCACCTGCTGATATTAAAATTGTGAGCTTAAGGGATATGATTTTGGATAGTAAGAACTGCAACGAAGAATTTACTAAACAAATGCTAGATAGAATTATAAATGATCGTTAAAACAGGGAAAAGTTGGAAATTTAGAAAAAGAAAGAACATCTGACCTCGAAAAGTTGAAATGGAAGCGGGAATCAGAAGTAGAAATGTAAACGATTCTGTTCCTTCCAATGTTAGTAGAAGTAATTTTTGCGATATGAGTAAATTATTGCATAAGTATGAATTGACTGAAGGTGATATAAGTTTTTATTTAGTCTTATTTGAAAGACAGGCACGACGTATTGAGTTGGAAGAACAAAATTTGATTTCTCAGCTGTTAGGTCTATTGCCTTATAAAATAACTCAATTAATTGTCCGTGAACCAGAAGAAAAAGCTAACGACTATAAGCACGTTAAAAAACTGCTATTGAGAAAATTTAAGTTACGCGCTGAACAGATTCGGCAAAAGTTCGTTGATCATATTAAAACGTTGCGTAATACGTGGAGGGACTTCACGTTTGAATTAAAAAATTATTTTGGCTTGCTGGATTAAATGTAGGAGATTTTGACTCTTTAAAACAACTTATTATTGCGGACCAATTAAAGAAAAGGGTCCCCGCTGCTATACGAAACCATTTCATTGATGATTGGTCTAAATTCATTAATCCTGAAGAGTTGGCTGAAAAACTGGATGATTATGAAAATATTCGGGCAGGGATGAAAGTACTTCAAGTAGAAAATGAAACTTTTGGGCATAATCTTAAGCCTAAATTTGATTCTAAATTTTATGAGGCATCCTATTTATTCAAGGTATTCAAGACCAAGAAATGTTAACAATTCTGTGCAGACAGATAGTAATTTCAAAGTGGGTTTTAAAAACAGTTTTGACAATAAATACAATTTGGGAGATAAATTTTATAAAATAGACGAAAGGAAAAGAGAATATAATTCTAGTATCCGCAATGAAAAGGGTGAGCCGAAATGCTTCAATTGTAATGATTATGGACATATAGCGACGAATTGTCCTCAACAAAAAAAAGAAATTATTTGCAGGAAATGTAATGAAAGGAGTCGTACTTTTAAAAAGTGTACATTTAAGAGTTCAGACTTAACGAATGTTAAAAATAGTTTATCCATGAACCAGAACTCAGAAGTTTTACCAAATGTATATTTAAAATATGTTCGCATCAATAATGGAGAAGAAATTACTGCAATCATAGATACGGACGTAGTTTCAGTTCGTGTTTATTGAAACAGTCTGTGGCTAGGAAACTAAATCTTATTATAAAACCTGATGTAGAGGAATTGTTTGGCTTTGGAAACCACAGTAAACCAGCCGCTAGAACACTGGGAAAAGTAACTGTTAATTTAGAGACTGATAATGTGCGAAGGAAAGTACATTACAATTCTAATTGTAGAAGATGAAAACGCAACCATGCGACTTATTAGTTAGTCGAACATGGACTGCTTTACTACCTATTGCATACGCCAAGATAGGTAATACCTTGCACATACGCTACGCTGATGATTGTACCATTTTCACAGTTACAAAATGACGTCACTCCGCGAATTAAACTGAAGGCTATCCAAGAAATTGAAATCGAAAGTAATAGGTTAATTTCGTGAAAGCTAAAACTGATGAAATAAATAACGGTTATGTTTTAATAAGTGGATGAGAAGATGAATTGGGGTGAAGTAATACATGGAGAAACAGTGATACCAGTCACTAACTACAGCGATCGAAAATTAATTTTGAAAGAGAATCAGTGTATCGGTAGAGCAGAATTAGTTGAATCAAGTTCAGATCAGAAAACTGAAAATTCAAATCAAAAGGAAATAATGATTATAAATGAAATTAATAAGAGACCGATTACTTTAGAAGAAATTAAAGTTAATAACAATATTATGCCAGAGAGAAAGCAGGAAGTCTTAGATTTGATAAATGAGTATCGAGATTGTTTTGCATTAAATATGGAGGAATTGGGGTGTACAAACTTCCCAAAGATGGATATTAAAGAAATTGAAGGAAGTACTCCTGTTTGCATGAAGTCGTATAAAACCAACTCCGAGGAGCGTGCTCTATAAAGAAGATAATGAATGAATGGAAGAAATACGGAATTGTTACTGAAACAAGATCTCGGTATGCTAGCCCAGTTTTACTCGTAAGGAAACGGACAGGTGAGCTACGATTAGTTGTAGATTACAGAAAGTTGAATTCGCAAACTGTTAAAGATAAATTTCCACTCCCTAGGATAGAGGATCTTCTTGAATGTCTTAGCGAATGTAAAGTTTTCACTACATTAGACTTCGCTCATGGATATCTACAGATTCCTTTAACTGAAGAAACGAAACTGTAAGCAGCTTTTATCACTCCCGATGATACTGGTCACTTTGAACGTATGATCTTTAGGTTAGCTAACGCTCCTGCAGAATTTCAGAGACTTATGAATCAAATTTCAGGTCCATTGCTTAATAAAGAAGTATTATACTATTTGGATGACATATTAATTCCGACTAAATCTTGGAAAGAAATGATGGAAAAACTTAGAAAAGTGTTTGACAGATTGAGAGAAGCAAAGCTGACATTGAAATTGATGAAATGCGAATTTGGAAAAGATGAAGTTAAGTATTTAGGATTTCTAATAAGGTATGCAGCCTGGACCAAGAAAAGTACGAGCTATATTAAACTTTCCGAAACCTACCAATGAACACGAAGTTAAAAAACTTTTAGGTCTCTCAAATTTTTTTAGGAGGTTTGTAGAGAAATATGCAGAAAAAGTGAGCCGTTAACGAGATTAAAGAGGGAGGATGAAACATTTCATTGGAATGAAGATCAACAAGAAGCATTCAGTACAATAAAAGACCATTTAACTAACGAATCAGTACTAGCGTTATATAATCCGGAAGCAGAAACTGAAGTCGACACAGACGCGAGCAGCAAAGGGCTGGCAGACTGTTGCAAAAAGGTGAAGATAGAAAGTAGCATTTAGTTTATTCTGTAAGTAAAGGAACAACAGAAACCGAAAAGAATTACCATTCAAGCAAATTAGAATTAATGGTTATAGTTTGGATTTTGACACGACTTCGACAATTCTTGATTGGAATTCGATTTACGATAATTACAGACTGTCAAGCTTTACTTTATTTAACGCGAAGAAAACTTCAAATCCTCAGAAAGCAAGGTGGAGTAACCTGATCGAAGAGTACAATCTTGAAATAAAGCACAGACAAGGTAAAAAATGAGTCAAGTAGATGCAAGAATGAGTCAAGTAGATTAAGCCGATCGCCAGTTGATCAGCCAGAAGAAACATCATACTCTATAATTGAGAACAACTTGGAAGTTTATTTAACGCTAACGATAGATGAACAAATTCTTATGATTCAGCATTCAGATCCAGAATTGCGCAAATTAATAGGCATTTTAAAGAAAACGATAAATGATAGAACGAATGCAGGGAAGTATGTAACTGAAATGACGTCTTGAAGAATAATTGATTGTTTCGTAAAGCATTGGAAAAAAGAGGAATTGTTATACGTCATACCTAAGTCGATGAGGAAAAGTATTATAGAAACGTTTCACGATCTTTTGGGACATTTTTCAGCAGACATAACCGATGTCAAAATCCAGGAGTCATACTGGTTTAAAGGAATGAAAGGATATGTTATGCGTCACATTTCGATGTGTTTCGAATGCCTAGTAAATAAAGTGCCTAGTGGTAAGAAACAAAGAGTTACTGCATTCAATTAGACCTGGTAGAAGACCTTTTGCAATCATACATGTCGATCATTTAGTACCATTCGTAAAAAGTTCATGAGGCAATACAGAATTATTTGTAATAATTGATAATTTTACAAGATTTACACGTTTATATCCTATGAAAAGTACTGCAACCAAGTATGTGTTAGTTGCATTAAAGAGGTTTGTAAATGATTTTGGTTTACCAGAAAAAATTATCAGCGATAGAGAAACATGTTTCACAGCGAAAGAATTTCGAGTGTACTGCGAAAATAATGGAATCAGTCATACGCTCAATGCAACTCAACATCCAAGTGGTAATGGAATGGTGGAAAGAGCAAATCGAACAATTTTGGCTACGATTAAAACGAATATGAAAAATCCGAATCATAGGGATTGGGACAAAATTATTAAGGAATGCGAAAGGAATTTAAACAATATTATAAATAAGACTACAAATAAGACTCCTTTCGAAATGCTTCACGGTTATTCACCAAAATTCAACGACGGATTGATGAGAATGATTGCAGACGAAGGCGCAAATGAATGGGAGGATCCAGTAATCTTACAGAATGAAGCTAGAAAGAGAATTGAAGATATGCAGATGAAAAGTAAAGCAAATTATGACAAGAAGAAAAGCAATTCTATAACATTCGAACAAGGAGAAACAGTAGTTATGAGAAGAGTATCTAAATCAACTGGAGAACCAACCAAAACACAAACAAAATATTGAGGACCTTTGGTAGTTTTACCAAGCGATACCTATAGAGTGACTCAATTACAAGAAAAGGCGAAAGGGCGTTTCTTTAGTACGATAGCTCATGTGAACCAATTGAAATCACGGCAGTGTCAAGCTGAATCAGAGGAGGACGATGATGATGGTGATGATGTTAGTGTTGCTGATAACAACACTCCGCTTATTACTAAAACTAGGACACGGAGAAAGAATAGAAAAGGACGGTGAGTCTAAATGACAGTTAAAGGTTTTCGAACTCTAAATTTTAATATTATATATTTCAATATTGTTAAAACTAAATATATTTAAATATTGTTAAAATTAAATATATTTAAATATTGTTAGAATTAAATTATATGTTTTTTTAAGTATAGGTTCTTAATGTTCCGAGGTCGTAACTAAGTCAGGATGCCCGAATGTAAACGCGGCGCATTGACTTTTTTTAAATATTTTATTTTTCCTAGAGTGGCAACAAGACTATTATGATGGAAGCCGAGTTGAACGATAACATGTTTATGAAGCGCGCATAGTATTCTTGCATTTTTAGCTGTACCATTTCAATGATATGTAAATAAGGCAAGAATAAATTATTTATTGCTTAAGTGCAGAATGTTTAATAGTTTTGTAAGGTTTATCCTAAGTTTATTAACAGTTATTTTTAAGTTTTGTATCTTTCCTACCTTAATCTAATTTCAGCTTACGATTTCCTGCCAGAATGTAAATTCAGAAACGCAATTAATGCAAATGATAAAGAGTACTATTTAAGTCGTGACTTCACAGACTTCAAGAGAGAGAGTCTGATTCCCTGACTAGCGCGCTTTTGCCTTTTGGCTACGTCTCTCTTAGCTATTACTACGCTCGGCTATATCTTAGGCCCTTGCTTGGCTTCGCCGATTTAATTAATACCTAGGGGCTAAATAGTTAGATTTCTGATAGCTTCGGCTATACCTTTTAAATAGCTTAGTTAAGCTAATTTTAGTTTAAATTATTATTATTTTAAGTTCTAGCGGAGTGGAGGCTTTGTGTAAAGTTCCAAGTAGGAGCTGATTGTAAATATACTGAAAAATAAAGGTTTCTAAACTCTTCTTAAGTCTTACGTGTTCTGTTCACACACTTAAGCGATTATTCGCTTGTTAGTGTTCCTGGGGTTCTAAGTTAGAACTTTAGATTTAGATAGAAAAACCCCACAGTTTTAAAGAAAATATCTAACACAAACCCATTGCATGTTCTTACATTTATTTGGAATTTCTTCTCTTTCTGTTTAAGTTTGGATTTTGCTATCTAAGTATAACGTGAACAAAAGTGTTAATACTTTTGATAAAAAAATTCTTCTGCTTACTTGCACACATATACAAACGTACACAAATGCCTCTTGTATTCCCTCACCTATTTTTCGCACTCGCGTATTACCCCGCTAGCGTTTTAGCGCCAGCTAATGAAAAATTAAAAATATTCGTATCATTTTCTCCTTCCTCGATACGTTCATAGAAGGAGCTTTCTTAAATTTTAAAACTAATTACTCCGCGTTGTGGTTGTGTTCGTCTTGCTAACAAAGACAAATCCCCGAAAACGAACTACGAAGGTCACGCTGAAACTTTCCCTTCCAACTCTCTCCCTTTCAACCCTATCTGCCTTTTCAATACTATCCGATATTTTCCCAGTACACCATGTTTCCAGAATTCTCAAACGGTAGCAAAATTGTACATTATATGCAAATCAATAACAAGTATTCACTTATATGTATTTCTGTATTTCCTTACATATTCTCTCCCTTTTTCGTGACTAATTTTATCACCCGAAAATTAAGAGGGGAAAATTTTGCCCATCATTTCATTTCAAATAAGAGCGCGTAGTAATATAAACATTACAATATCTGACAGATATTCAGCGGATATCTAATGGTAATTCAGGAGCTCGACATGTGCGGCTCAGCTGCGTTGTAAAGCCCCAGGGCACCTCATGAATGAGTCTTGACCACAGTTCCCAAGAATGTTTCAGATCCGGATTTAGAAAGATCGAACACATCAGCAACAGATGACTACAATGAGTTGGAACTTAAATAACAGAAGTAAGATGAAATTACATATATGGAGAATTTCTTAAGGTTGTGGGTGCCATGTGCGGGATAGTTCAACGAAGAATCTTCTCAAAATGCGTTTGAAATAATGAATGCAAGAAGAAATAACATGGAAAAAATGAAATACAAATTGAATACACTGAATAAAAATAAATAAAATCAAGAGAATATAATTTATCAATACACTAGCCTTCAGAAAAACTGCAAGGTACGAAAAAATTATGAGAATATTTTTGAAATTTTCAGAACCTAACTAGAGAGAAAATACGTGACAAACAATAACAAAATAATATTTTTGGGGATTGTTTATATTCGAATCAATAACTAGTAATCATTTAAGTGTTGTTATTCTTGGAAGAATACTGCTCTTAATTCGACGTTGATAAAAAGTAATTTGCATGAATTGCTACAAAGTAATTAGCAATAAAAAAAGTTAAAATACCGTACATAAATTATCATATGAAAAGATGTCATTAATGAAATTTCACTATACACTATAAATTAAATAAAAAACAAACAAGACAAAAATAATGCCCACAAATATTCCTTTTTCTTTATCATTCTTTACAATCTAAATATGTTACCGTCTGAAAAATCCGCTGCTGCCGTTTCTTCAATAATGTAAAACGTTATTAATGAGTTCCATAACGACGCGCTGAAATGCTTGAGTAAGAATAAAATTAAAAAAAGAATGAAAGAAATACCCATAATTCATTGCATCCAAAGCAAGACATGCATCATACCCTACTCGAGAGTTTTTATCCCACTTCATATAATAGCATCAAACGCGAGGCGGGACAGGAAATTATGTTAGCCCCGGAAAGTATATTCTAGAACATTAGTTTTCCATTTTACGTTACGAAGGATTGTTTCGAGACAATGCAGAATAATTTAGGTCGATTTACTTCCAATGATTGTGAACGAGGCGAACAATTTAGAAGGTCCACAATCCAAAAAAAGCTGAATTTTGTGCCTTTTTTAGGAAATAATAATAATAATAATAATGGTGAGAGAGAACATCTAGGCGATCGTAATAGCAAAAAAGAATCGGGGGGAAAAAAGGGTAATGATGATATAACTAGAAAAGAAAGTCTTTTGAAAGCTAACACTGCATATATCCGTTAAATGACAATGAATTGCTTCTGTTACGCTTTCATAAAGGAATGCATTTTGGGGGAAAACCCAGTTATTAACCCCAAATTCAGATGAACTTTGGCGTCTGAAATTTTACCAGGTACATTATACGCCGGTTAATGTGATCGCAGTTAATGTTATCATCCATGTATTGTTATCGAATTGCGGAAGTTGCGTCTCTTTGTGTACGAAAAAAGGGAAAATACATCGCTAATTGGGATCCACAATTATATGAATATTACCAAAATATTATCTACGTATATAAAGAAGAAAGCCAGGTTGTCCTCTAATAACTCAGTTACTACTATAGCTATCGTCATCAAACTTTCTACAATTCTTTTCTCGGTACTGGAAAAGGTAGGCGTCCACTTCTTTCCAAAAAAAAAGTAGCTAAAATATTAATATTAATTAATATAAGATATTGATTAAAAACTCGGAAAAACGATAATTTTCGCCCTCGTTTTTCAGAGTGGCAACAGTCTTGCAAGTTGGAGATGAAAATTTGCTTTATTTCGAGAAGCGTTGCCACTGCTCGCTTTCAGATCGTAGAGTTTGTTAATAAAAGCTTTCCAAGTTTTACGATGAAATAAAAACAGCATTTCCAAACATTAAATACATTATTCCCGATTCCAAAAATTCGCGAGAAGCCATTTCGACTATCCCCATCTTCGTACGACTTTAAATAAAGTAATAATAAAAGTAAAATACTAATTAAAAAAGCCGAAATACTAATTTAAATCTCTGAAAGCGTTAATTTTCGCACTCATTATTCAGAGTGGCAACAGTCTCGCGCATTTGAGATAAAAAATGCGTTATTTCGAAAAGTGTTGCTACTACTCGCTTTGAAATCGTGGAGTTTGTTAATAAAAAATTTGTACGTTTTACAGAATCTATACATACAAAGAAGAATGTCTATTTGTGTGTTTGTTTGTTTGTTCGTGTTATTGATTTCTGATCAATTATGACAAATGTTTTGCCATATTAAATCGATTAAAATTGAATATAGCTAAAATATTGTATGAAAGTTGAGTTTTGACGACCATTTGATTAAAAAGACGAAAATCATTAAAAACTGCGTGCCATTGTTGCTGATATAATGAGAGAGAATTAGCATATTTTTTTACCGAAATTTTTTATGTGGTTTCCATATCGTATCATAGTGAAAAATGCATGACTATGAATCGTATTTTTTGCATTGTTATTAGAGAAGGATTACAGCGGTATTGTTCTCTATGTTGTTAGATGCATTCTTCTTAATCTAACTAACTTCCACTAGTTGAATTACAATTTAAGCTGAAGTAAAGTCGCCAAGCGATGTCTATAGATTTTAGGATGATAGGACCCAGGTCCCTCTTCTTCAGAATCCAGTGATTATAACGAACGACGGATGATCTGGGTGTACGACATCGGTTAAATAATTTCCAAAATACCATAAACAATTTAAAATGAACTGCTGCTTTAAAGACATTATGAAAAATTCATAAACAAATTTTTACATTTTCTTAAAAAAATTTCTATGAAAGGACTATGTATATGTTCTTTATAGTTATATAAAATTAGTTAAATTTCTATGCTGTTCTCAAGCGCTTTTATTTTCATTGTTTAATTTAATCACTCGCCTAATGTTATCATACATAGTCGCGTCAACTATAATATTTAGAATGATCTTGTTACATAACGCTCTAAGAGGCGCCGGTTTTTGTATCTGCTCATGAAAACTTGTATTTAAAAAGCATTTATTAGCTCTATTTATATAATTACTTATTTTAATCTTTATTTTCATAATCTTTTATTCATTAAGATGATATTTACATTTTTAAAGGAAATGAAGAGAAGAAAATATTTTAAATTATAACCTAAAATGAATCAGTAGACAAAAAAAAATCTCTTGACCGGACAAAGCCAGGTTTTAATTCTACTTTTTAACACACGTAAACAGTTATCAACATATTAACAAATACATTTTTAACATGACAATCCGAACATTTTAATTTATAGTCGTACTAGATGCTTGTCGTACCACACTTTTTTTCAAATTGTGGAGTTTACTGATTCCATTCGAAAAAGAAAATACATTATATTTTGCATAGTCACAACAAGCTTCTTTTGTATCGCCCAGTTTTCTTATTAAATTTGAAACATACTTATTTTACGCTTCTGCGAATGACAAGCTTTTCTATCCCTCACGTTTTAATGAAGCATTCTTTAAGTTCTCGCAAAATATGAAGTAAATCAAAAACTAATTCGAAACTCAAAATTCGGGCTGCAAGTTGCACATGCTCGGGTGCAGGACTAAGTGTATTAATAATTTGGTGGTTCCAGGTACCATCATTTTTCCGCAGTCTAAGGAACATACATACAGATTTTTTTATTACTTAATAGTGGAGGTTTGTCTCTGTGACAGGAATTATTCAACCAGACTCACGATTTTCAGGAATAATACAAAAAGTGAAACCAAGGATAGTTTAAAAGAAATACGAAAGGATTCGAGTTTTAAGGTCGTGCCAGAAGGTTTGTTAAGTGTTTATGCTCTCGCTCAGTTCACAGTTTATTAGTCTGCGCTTAGACTTACACCTGTTGATACAACGTATTAAGTTTCGCCTTTTTTCGTATTTATGCCTCCTGACATTCACTAGACAAACCACAACATTTTTAAAAGTAGCGTATTTTAGAATTATCGGTGAAGTATGTTGCCATAAATTTTTCAGTTTTTTCTGAGTTCATCCTCTCAGATTTCAGTTTTATTAACAAGATGATCTGCACAACATTTTTTTCTATTTTCAGTTTTACGATTAAAACGTCATTTCATTCACCCTCATGGCATATGAAATTCAATAATTCAATCTTTTCCATTTCATTCCTCTTTTATCTTTTAGTTTCCATAATGAATTTTACAATTTTGTGTCTTATTTTTATTAAAGTTTGTTATTTATTTGTTATTTATTATTTTAGGTTCTTTTTTATTAAACATCAATTTCCTCGTACTTATGCTACACAAAATTCAATAACAAATTCATAAAATACTTAAAAACTTACTTTAGAATTCCTGAATAAGTGTTAAGTGTTGCCATAACATGTTTCTCGTATTTTCAGTATTTATTCAATTAATGCTCTCAACGTTCGGTTTCTTTGCAAGATAACCACTACAATGTTTTTGGCCTTTTTTATTTATCTTTTTTTTTGGTCTTTAATATTATTTTATTCATACGTGCAAAAATTACAAAATTTTTCAGAGCACCCTATTTTTAGTACTCCCGATAGTGTTAATGGTTGCCATTAATTTCTTCTGTCTTTTCTCAGTACATCATATCAGAGTTCAGGTTTCTTAGATGACTTGACAACTGTTTTTTTTTGTCTATTTAACTTTATTACTAAAGATCACTTTCTTCGCTCTTACATCACATGAAATACAAGAGGAAGTTCACTAAGTATTAAAAACAGCATATGTTTAGAATTCGGGATAGAGTGTTAAATTTTGCGATACTTTTTTATATTTTTTAAGTAATAAATAGCAGTAATATCATTTTACCTGAAACGTGATACGGACAAAAAAGTGATGATAGAGACTAATGACCTCAAGTGCTAAAAATAACTCACATCACAGACACTTCACGTTCACTGAACAGAGAGCAAAATTTTTTGTGGGTGTTCCATAGAAAATGTGAAGAAATGCTTAAAACATTAAACTGCCTATCAAAGACAACTTTTAACAGATTCCCATTTTTCACTCAAATTTTAATACAAACATTGAGTATTTTAACAACAGCTGAAAAATTAAAAAAAGAAATTTGCAATCTGAAAACTTCGCATGAAAATCTTATGCAGCGACTAATTTAGAAAAAGTTAAAGCATTCTGTTATTGATTTGCAGGTTTCAGTTTAATACCTGAAACAGGTTAAAGCTAAACAGTTACGATGAGCCTATTAATGTACGAATTATCCAACATAATTTGAAAAAATAAACCATAAAATTCATGACTTTGGCGAGAAACAAATAGTTACCGATTTGCACATGCATGAGAAACACACAGTTAAAGATGTAACTCCTTTCTCAGAACTCGCCTTGGATCAATTCTTTGTAAAATATTTAATATGCTTATTATTTTCCTTCTTCTGTCAACAGAAAAAGAAACTATAATTGATGTTTGAGGAATCATTGGCAGCGGATTTTAAAGTATGTTTTATATATGTATTTTAATACGTTTTTAACCAAACTGCAATGAAAGTAATAAGTAGACCTTTCTCGTTAGGTTTCTGTAAGGTGCGGTTTCAAATAAAAAGCTTATATAATTGTGTAACTACGATAATATATATATTATGTGCTGTTGAATAATGCTATTATTTTAAATAAACGGCTGACAAAATTGTTTTGAATACATGAATTATAACCTTTTTATTAAATTAGTTCTGTTGAATTATATTGATATTTAAATTTAATTGCTTGTATAATTTTCTTAAATACACGAATTAACTATTTTACTAAATTTGTTCTATTAAATTATGTTGTTATTTTAAATAAATTGCTCACACATTTTTTTGAATAAATTAAATAATTTTTGTTGAATTAATTCTGTGGAATAATGTTGCAATTTAAAATAAACTGCTTATAAAATTTTAATAAATAAATGAATGTATATTTTTATTAAATAAGTTGTGTCTAATTTTGTTGTTATTTAAAAAAAATTATTTATATAATTGTCTTAAACGTATAAGTTAATCTTAGATATTAAATAAATTCTGCTCAAATTTCTTATTATTTTAAATAAATTGTGATCAAATTATATTAAATAAATGAAATA
>KK116922.1:426650-490875 GCA_000611955.2 Stegodyphus mimosarum
TATTAAAGAACTGTACAGCTACTGAATGTATTGCTGATTTATCGTTTGCCGAAGTCAAATTCATTTTCTTATACGTTACAACATTCGGGAAAAAATCGCATTTTCGAAGTCGAAATATGCCAACTACATTTTCTCTCACGACTGCAGAAAAATGTACCCCTTTTATGCGTATTTTACTAAAATCAAATATCTACTTTGGGAAATATGAATTACAGACGTAATGAAGAATGTTATTACTCGCTTTTTCACTGCTCGTAAATTATAGAAACAGCTGTCATTAGTAGAGGCAAAATATATCAGAGAAAAATTGTTCATACCAACTCTCAACATATTTGTTGAGAACGAAAGCGCACTCGTGTGAGAGGAAAGACAATTATACGAAGCGAATTACTTTCCAAGTGTATGGCAACAGCTACTCAGAAACAGGTGGACATCATTGATAAATAGGATAAAAATTAAAAAAGACACCATAACCGTAATTACAGCGAGTTAATTTAGCCGCAGCTCCCATTACCTTCCTTAATTATAGCCCTTGCACATTCAGACAATTTATAGAACTATTTATAAAGATAATGAACGGGAGAAAGTCACTGGGGCGCCGCATTAAAACTAACGACGCTTTCTGCGTTAACGCATGAAACAAAGTCGACGATTATTTTCATCACCGTCTCTTTCAAGTCGAATCTCGACCATCCTCAAGTGCCGAGTTTCCCGAAAGGAATAAAAACGTATTATCAAGCGTTATACATTAGGCATCGATTAATGTGATCACGTTCGTCCACGGTTATTTTGATAATATTAACCGAATGATAACATTAAACGACGAGAAAAATTAGCCTTCAAAATCGCAATGGAATTTAACTAAATTAATAGCAATACAACAACAAACATATAAATGGATATTTTTTAATTAGGAATTTCATTTAGAAACAAATTAATTATAAATGCGAAGCTATAAATTGTTCATAATGTCTTTAATGCAAAGATTCATTTACGGAAAGTTTATAACGTTTCTGTAAATTATTGGATCATTGCTAACTCTAATCTTAATATTACGAAGGCCTTTTTCGTCAGGAGAGAACATGCCATTGTAAAATTTTAAATTAAGCCAAAAATAAATCTCACTTTGTCATAGATGGTTTTAGTGATTTTTTTATAGGGAAAAAATTCGGAAAACTTTTTTTTGTTCCTGAAGAAAAAAGATTTGTGACTGTATAAGGTATTTTCTCCCTTCTTCTGGCATTACTCCGTGGTGTAACGGTAGCAAACTCAGGGCATATTCGAGAGGCCCAGGTTCGAGTCCCGGCGAGAATATATCTCCATACATATCTCCTACTTCAAAAATAATCTAATATCTCTACAGTGGCGCCCGAACTAAAAGATGTTGTACGATAATTCGTCACCATCATGATTTGGTGATTGGGTCCCCAAATCGCCTGTCACTCTTTAAAAGGGAAAGTATATAAGGTATTTTCTTCCTCCTCCGAACATGCCTTTTTGGTGTAAGGGTAGCATACTCGGCGCGGATTCCAGAGGTCCGAGTTCGAGTCCCGGAGAGGGCGTTACTCTTTTTTCATGTCCCCTGCTTAAAAAAAAATCTAATATCTCTACAACTAATCACCCTCCAAATCAACTGAGAGCTATTCGAGATCTACGTCACATTCAAGTTGCTTTTTTGCCTAATTTTAAAGGGCTGACTGAAATCCAAATAAAGCTGTTTGCGGACGTAAACCCCTCACTTGGCGACATTTCTCCATCACTTCGCTAATTTTATAATGTATTTCAGTGGCCTAGCTAGGGTGGGGCGAAAGGGAGACTTCTGTCCCCGAGCCAACATTCAGGCAGTTTATGTTACGAAGTTTTCGAATGAAATATTTCCGTTCTTGTCACGCAGAAAGGGGGGTAAATTCTTCAGTTGTCCCCGGGCGCTGAAAACCCTAGCTATGCCTCTGATGTATTTTAACCTGATTTTGCGAATTTATCTTTCATTTCGCGAATTATTTTAGTTTAATAAATTTATTAGCCTAAAGGGTGTTAGCACAGAAGGGCTATTAATTTCGTTTTGGCATTTTGCGTTGGTTCGGTATAAATGTCGGTTCACTTTTCAGATTATTGTCTCCAAATATTAGAGCCCTGTATTATATTTAAAGAAATTAAATAATGAAGAATCTGCATAAATGTATGTATGTTTCTCACATTGTAATAAAACAACGGTACTTAAAGCCATCAAATTTTGAATAACATAACTCTCCATCGAATATGGGCATCTGGAAGCCCTAATTTGGAATTTCTTTTATTATCGATTTCATATTTTGTAACACTTTAACGGGTTTTTGATTAAAAAACTCAAAGATGTCAAAGCGAGCAATGTCAACACTGTACGGAAAAAAATATTTTTATCTTCAGCGCGCCAGACTATGTACTGGAAATTTTAAAGATATGCTCGTTTTAAAATTATTTTCCGATATTGCTGTTGAATTGAATTGTATGGTTCAGTTGCGAAGAATATGGTATTAATTAAGTAAAGGTAACACACGAAACGTTAAAAAAGTCCCATTTGGCGCAATGTAAAATCTGAAAGCTTTCAGATTTCTTTTTATTATTATTTTTCTATAATATTTTGATCATATTAATCGAAATGTTGATCACTATAAGCGAAGCATTTTCATTATTTTTGCATACAAATTGGCGGAACTTCGGAAAAATTCCTATCCAAATGCGAACATTAATCGCGATCACATTAAGCGGCTTCTACTGTACCATCAATGTAGATAACAGTCTGCTGTGCTGAACCCGTTTGACATCAAGCTAAATGAACATTTCATCGTAATGCCCAAATTTAGTTGAAGAAAGAATAATATAAACACAAACGTTCTTACCCGAATTTTATTTTCTAATAGTTGGAGGTAGATATTTACTTTCAAATACTAAAATGTTTCAAATGACACAAAGATTCCTATTTTGCCATTTTAAACTTATTAAGCCTGTAAAAATTAAGAAATCTGAATTTTTTATACGTTCCTCCACCTCCTTATGTTTACGCTTAAGAAAGTTTTGTACTCGTTATAAAATAAACTGATGTGGACACCACATTGCTTCATTGAAGGACTATTAAATTATGCAGATTTTTTGCTGCACTTCATTTGAACTTATTTCCTCGAATGATTCTAACCTATCCAATCCCTTAAGACCAACTGAAAATGACATCAAAAACTGCAAATTTTGACATTAAATATCCCGATCCATATTTTCGCACGGGAGTCAAACTTCTTGATAATTTTTTTTTTTCATAACGATTATAAAAGTTTCCCCAGTATAAGTATGGGAAACGGGAGATCGCATTAAAGTTAGATTTCGCTATTTGTCGAAAATTAATTATTTTTTTTTTTTGCATTTCACATTATCCGAGCATGAATATGTTCGTTATTTAATACACTTATCTAACTGGAAGTTTATGATCACAACCATCGATTGCGAAAATAAAGGCGATGTAAGGACTTTTAAGTCGGGTAAGGGAGTGGTTATATTGTTCTATCCATACGTACAGATGTCACGCAAAAAAATAATCAGTATGAATTCGGAAATAGAATAGGTATTTCCGTGTAAATCTGAAAACAAAAATTTTTGCAATTACAATACTTCCTTCACTTTGTACTTTCATTAAGTTTTTGCATTAAGTTATAAATTAAATTAGAATAAATCGAGATGATTTTTCCAACTTTTGTGCCATTAAATGATCCTGCTATGTGATTTGCTCGTGTTTTTAGTTTATTATTTTATCATGATATTTGATATGCCGAAGCAATTTTCACATAAGTAATATATGAGTTTATAAAATTAAAAAAAATATGTGATTATTCTCATGAAGTTTTATTACTTTAGAATCATAATCTTTTAATCGTACAAAAAATTCATTTGTATATTAATTTCGAATCAGATGGAAGCAATATTACGAGTTAGCTATGTGCGAATACTGAAGCTTGGTGGAGTTTTCTAGAACATAAAATTCTGTAAGATGCACTGAAAAAAAATTATGTTTGTAAATACTTTTCACAATCATCTGCATAGAAATGCTGTTCACGTAATCTTTTAAAATATCAGAAACCTTTTTATAAACAGATATCTTATTTTTAGTTACGTACAAATGCAAGCATATCGCTCTTCAATTTGTGTACGGCCCTTTAATATATCCCTGACTTTAATATCAAATATCTCGACCAATTTTGTCTTACGAGAGCCAAACTTCTTGCGGTTTTAATTTTTAGAAAGAGAGCAAATTTTTCTTAAATATACGTATAGGGACGGAGGAACGTATGAAAAGTTAGTTCTCGTAATTTTTAAGAAACTGCTACCTTTAAATTTAAAAACGTAAAACAGGAATCCTTTCCTCCTTAAAAATACTTTTGTAATTAAAAATTTACATCGAAGCTAAATAGTTGCAAATGTAAAGACCGGTTAATAATTTTTGGGAATACGGTATAAATAGATGAATATTCATGGAGTACTGAGATCATATTAGTTTGCAATTATATGTTTTTTTCTATATAAATACAAAATTAATAATTAATATCTAACTAATTTTAAAGTAATTCCTTTATATACGATAAGTTCGAAACACGGAGATTTTTTTTCCTGGAATAATTCCCTCACCCCCCCCCTACGGAATGCGAAATTTTATTTTTTGGCTTTTTATATTTGCCACACTTCCATTTTTTACGCGAAATTATGTATACCTAATTCAGATACTGAGAGATTATTTAAGGAAATGAAGGTTTTTCATTCTCTCATTAGATCTTAGTATATCTTTTTTCTCTTGGACTCGCGCCTGCTGACACAACATTTTAGAGCAAAGGGGCAATTTGCCCAGAAAGGCTATTCATTTCGTTTTGGCATTTTGCGTTGATTCACAATAAACGGAATTTCATTTTTCAAATTATTGCCACAGATAATAGAGCCCTGAGTTATATTTAAAGAAATTAAATCATGAAGAATCTGCACGAATGTTCTCGCACTGCGAAAAAACACGGTACCACAGACATCAGATTTTGAATAACGTAGTCCTCCACTCTAATATGGGCATCTGGAAGCCAAATTTGAAGTTTGGAATTTGTTTTATTATCGATTTCATATTTTGTAAAGCTTTCACGGATTTTTTATTAACAAACTCAACGATTTCAAAGCGAGCAATGGCAACACTGATAATAATGGCTGGAGATAAAAAAAACATTTTTATCTCCAGGGCGCGAGACAGTGCATAGGAAATTCTAAAGATATGCTATCCTAACTAATATTATTAATGCGAATGTGTTTGTTTGTTCTTTGTGCTTTCCCGCCTTAATTACTTAACCTATCATCATGAAATTTTTAAGAAATAGTTTTGATATATTAGAAAAGGTTATAGGCTATAAAATGTAACTTATCTGTTGAAACTTAAACTATATAATAGGTTTTATAGCTTAAAATGATTTTCGTTTTATAAACATTAAATGTTGAAAGTTTCATAACGATAAGTTAAACGATGTAAAAGTGTGTCTGCGCGCTCAGTAGCCTATAACCATTTCTAATATATCAAAAATATTTCTTGAACATTTCATGATGATCGATTAAGGCGTGAAAGGGTAACATTTATTAATTAAGCGTTTATTAATTTTAACTTAATTTATTATTTAAAATTCTTCAAGATTTCCGGCTTTTAGATCTTCTTTCACAAACAGTTTTCAATCATTATGAAATATAACGTAACAATTTTACTACATTTTGTGGCGATACACTCCGCGTAAATACAAAATATCCGCGGCCTATAGGTATTAAAGAAGAGCTGTATTTACTGAAATTTTACGCGGAGTGTATTTTTAACTTAAAAAATAAGTAATAGTAACTAAAATTTTATCCTGATTATCCTGGTCAGACAATAAGAAAAAAAATCAAATTATTTTATTTTCTCTTCAGTATCTTTGAAACTTATTTTAAGACTTCAACGCGAGCGAAGCCGCGGGTAAAAGCTAGTTTTTAATATAGTTTTTGATATTGCTGTTGAATTTAATTATATGGTTTAAATACGAAGAATATGATATTTAATAAATAAAAGTAACACACAAAACATTAAAATCGCCCCTTTGGACGTAATTAAAAATCTGAATGCTTTCAGGTTTTCTTCTGCAATTTTTTTCTTATCAGCTTTATTATTAAATATCGCTTTCTTCCTCTAACGCTACATAAAATTGAAAGCAAAATAAAAAAATTCTTAAGAGCAGCATAGTTTCGGATTCCCGATATAGTATTAAGGGCTGCAATATAATTTTTAACCTAAAAAAAGACTATTAATCTCGAATGTCACTTTTGATGAGACCCACGTTTTTTTTTCGTTTCATGTTTGAAATAATTAGCCTTCGGCGCAATCAGCCGCTTAAAATAGTTATTATTAAACGAAAGAAGTACATAATGCTTTTAATAAATCCAGCTGGCGTCATTTCGCGGGTCCAGCTGGTAAATACTAAAAGTGATAAAGAATTGCGTTCATTGTTCTTAAATCGCTTGCTTTGCTGATCAATAACAGGCAAATTTAATTTAAAGGAAATATTAAAAATCTTGCATTTCGTCATATGGCAACAACCTGGCGCGTGAAAGTTAAAAATATTTGATAGTCGGAGGTCTTTATTTGTATTGCGATACATTGTTATTTATATCAACTATATTATTTCTTTAAAAACAATAAATGGCGATAAAATTTGGTAACAACATATGAGAACTGATACGGACTAAAAATTGAAATTTTAAACATAATTTAAAAACTAAATAATTCTTAAAGTCCTCCAAAATTATGCTAAAAGACTAATATTACACTTTAAGCGTGAGATAAAGACTACGTCCTTCGAAATTCTATCAAAAGCAGTTATTGCCATCTTAAAGTAAAAGGAAAAATTCATTTTCCAAAAGTGCCTCATTTTTGCAATAAAATAACAATGTATCAAACGTTGAAACATTTAAGTACTACAGTAAACTGATTTAAGCACGTTTCCGAATTCCAACTCTACGAATTTACAGAAAATGAAGGTTAACCCCTTTATCTCACTTTTGGAATTCCGTAAACTTTTCCCCCGTTATATGAATTTCACACTCTTATTCATTTTACTTAATAATATATCTAATCTTTATAGATTATAGTCTGTTAACAAAATCAAAGAAACTCCGGATTACGAAGGTCTAGGAATCATCAAAATTAAACGTTTTTCTTTAGTTATTCCTTTCATACCAGTTTGAATTATTTGATTATAGCAAAACACATCAGGTCTGTCTGCCTAAAGAGAAGAACGCTTTTCTGGAGGTCTTTCTAAGATAAAATGAATCGTTTTCACCTTGCACATTTCACATAGGAAGAAAACATCAAAAAACAATGACAAACGCAGCCGTTCGCTTGTCAGTCTTAAGCGGCTTAACCACTCGGCTTGTGATGGAATGGTCGGAAAGAATAATTTTAATGTTGAACGATGTAAGTTTAATTACAAAGCGAATGACGTTAAAACAGTGAAGTTTTAAATCCCGAAGAATTTTCAATATTTGAAAGTATTAGTTCTTCTCCAATTCAAAATTTATTCTAAAAAAATTGTCTTTTTCATTCAGTAACCAAAATCAGAATAATCAATTTAGGTATTCTCGAGATTAGAGAATAAATTCAAATAGTCATCAAATTACAATTAAAATTACAACACTTCTACTACTAAATTTCACAAATGTAAACAATTTTTGTCTCATATTACAAATACGGTATTTAATCGCATGTTAACTCCGTAGCGTTTTATTACACCTTGTACTCACGTGAATTTTCTAAAAATTTCGTTAGCTCATTTATTCTTCTAGAGTGGCCACACCGGAAGAAGATGAGATATGTTGGCCCATGCAAATTGTTTCTAACGGTAGAGGCCCTCGTGACCTCCAAAATAAAATAATCACACAATTGCGTAGGTTCCATTAAGACTACAATAGCGGTAGACTACAATAAGAACAAGCGAGATTCAAGATACAGGAAATACAAATGAAGCTATCTTATTAAGCTATTGTTAATTTTAATATTACTGTGTAATCTTTTGGTAATATAGGTTTCGTTTAAATAAATAGCATTGTGAAAGTGACTGGTAGTTTATATACAGGAATGCATTTCATTTATTATTCTCGTATTCTAATCCCGTCTTTCCGAAATTAAATTATTCTTACAAATTTCTGCTCCCGATTTTGGTGCCATAAAATTAGTAAAATAAGCGAGTACATGTCATCAATTTCTAAAAATCTTTTAGAAAAAAGGAACTGGTTGCTTAAAATGTACTCAAAAAGGGAAATTAGATATTTCCTTAGTACAACATAATCTGTAGTGTTTCTGAGTGCGGCACTACTAAACAAAAAATCCACATTTCTAAAAACCAACCTAGAGACTGAGTATCAAAGAAAATTTAATAAGTTTAAAGAGCTTCATCCAAACTGTGATATGAAAGAAATATGTTGCCACTCCAGAAAAAGCAATATATTTGTCTTTCGAATTTCATGAACAAAATAAGCGATTTAAATGAAATGTGTTGCCAATGTCTAAATTAAAATATTTTAATCTTCCACGCAGTATTGCGTTGTCGTTAAGCAAAGCTATTTAATTTTTCTTTCTGATTTATTCTAATGGTTATTGACAAAATAAGCGATTTAGAAACGATAAACGCAGATTCACATCAGTTATAATTAATTATTACCTGGAACCGTGAAATCATATCAGATGGCTTCAATAAAATCATCTATATTAAAAATAGCGTATGTTTGTTTGCTTGTGTATATGTTTTTCTGTTCAACAAGACTGGAATAAAAGTGTAAATTTGTAGTTCATACAAATCTACAGTTTTATTCCAATCTTGACAAAATTTTGCACACTTGAGCTTCAAGGTAAGAGGAAGGTTACTGTCTGCATATGTTTCCTAAAAATAGAATATAGTCAAGAATTTCGACATGACTTATGCAAACAGTGATTCTTATGTAGTCGAAAGATTTCAAAAAACCATCCCACGGGGTCCACACTCAAGGCGTTTATATTCTAATGTTGCGCTCACGGCTCTCAGCTCTGCCTCACATTGCCGTTGTTGTGTTCCAGCTACCAGTGAAAATCTACTTGCTATCTGCATTTTTTTTACAAAAAATAAATATTTCTGTACAGTTTAACTTTGCAAATCACATCACATCGCCATTGTTCATACAGCCATCTAAGGTTTACATCGCCATTGTCGTGGTGGAACTTTTCAGAACAGTGCAGAACCTCTAAAATAGAATTTAAATTCGTACCGTATCACAGTTTCGTGAATCTTTCTAAAATGGTGAAGAAATTGGCCGATGTCAGTGGTGATTTTCCCGAGAAAAGAAGTAACTCAGTTCTTGCTAAAGCCGTTAGATGGTACCCTATTAGTTCTATATTGCTGTGCAGTCGTATTCGAAGTTAGTAAAATTTTTAGAATTCTTCTCCAAAGAAGATAAGATAAACAAGATGCAAACAAATTCACCGCCTGCCTGAAATTTCGAAGAAAGCCGCAAGTTCCCTTAACACTCTAAGTAAAGACCAGACAACGCCGAGTACTTAGCTAGCAGACGTTTATTTCTTTTAACCCTTTTGCAGCCTAATGAAGGCTATAATTTAAAATTTGGTTCAGAATAAATAATCTTGTCTCAGCAGGAGTGTTGAATACTTCAGTCAAATCGAATTCGCTAACATGTTGGTAATGACAGCACAGTTATGCATAAAATAATTAGCATGCGTAAAGTAATTATCTAATAATTTAAGGCTATGGGAGTAGTAGTGATTAACAGTAAGAACGGTGAGATTATTGGTATATATATTTCTTTTAAAGAAACAATATTTTTATTGCTATTTTTCATTTGTTATGATCTTACTGTAACTGCATCTTTCGGAAATTAAATTATTCGCATCATTTTCCCTTCTCGATGTTGGTACTATAAAACCAATAAAAAAAAGATTGTCATTATGCGAGTGATTACAATAAATTTACTTTTAGAAGTCTTTCAGAAAAAGTAATTATTTGCTTATATTACAGTCATAACGGACATCAAACATAAACGTCTAATAAAAAAATGTTTTCTTAGTGTAGCCTAACGGAACTTAATCTGTAGTGTTTCCTAATGCACCTCTACAGATCAACAAATCCATATTTCTAAAAGCCAACCTAGAGATTGAGTCGGGTATCAAAGAAGGAAGCTGATATCTCTGAAGACATAGGACTGCAAAGTCCAAATATACAAGAAATGTCCTAATTGTCTCCCAAAGGGAAACTTCTTAGGAGAGTCAAAGAAAGAATACGCGAATCCTGAATGTTTATTTATAATGTTTATCAGATGACCTATGACAAGATCTCTCCTTATTCGCAATAAAAGAAAATAATGGCATACCAAAAGATTCGATAAAAGAATATTGAGTTTAAAATTTAATGCATTTAATGCGTTTGTGTGGGGAGGATCCTATGAGTCTTATTGTCGTAAATATTGATCGTAAGACTCATTTCTAATTATAAAACTAATTAAAATACAATACAGAATTTAATGCAAATGTTTCTAATACTGTGAAGGAGAAAATTTATTTAAAAAAATGCAGGTTTTGTTTGCTTCCCAGGCAGAAAAAATCTGGTTAATAGAATCAATCTTAATTGTTGAATCAATCAATTGTTCGCAATCAGTCTCACGTGTCAAATAATAAAGAAATTGTATGTATATTTGTATGATGTATATTCATCGCATTGTGAAAAAAGGACGGTAACTAGAGTCACCGAATTTTAAACATACAGCGGTATACAGGTTTGTGATCCTGACTGCCGTAACGATGCGCCCAGGCTCGAATCCCTCAGAGCAGGCTTGGTGTAGCTGTCAGTCACTCCATAGGAGAAGACGGTGGCCACCTATTAGGTGCTTCCATAATGAAATGGCTACCGATTCCGGCCCTTGTAGTAGAGAAAGGCTAATGGGTTTAAATAAAGCGCCCGACCATTAAAAAAGAAATTAAACATACATAGTCCATCACCCGAATGTGGGCTCCTCGAAGCTCGAATTTATTTCTGTTTATATAATTTATGTGCTGTGAAGATTTGGGAAATTTATGAAACTATTATTAATAAACCAGAGTTGTAAAAGAAATGTGTTGGCTCTACCGGCAGTAAAATATTTTTATCTTTCGCTCGCAGTGTGTTGTAATGCGACAAAGCGTAAGAGCGTAATTTGCCTTTAAAATGTGAGTCTGTTACTAATTAACAATATAAGCCATTTGAAAGCAATAAAAGTTTTAATGATTTTTTTTTTCTGTAAGGGCTTACACAGTTCTGTAGAAATTCTGTAGAAATTCGTACTGTACAACCTACTGTAGAAATTTATGAGTAAGCCTCCACAGAAACGTTTCATAAATAAAGAAGAGTGTCCGCGTGTTTGTCTCTGATAGAAATTTACAGTTTTATTCCGATCTTGATAAAGTTTATCCCACTTGATCTTCGAAACAAGAGGAAGAACACTGTTTACGTAACATTTTTGAAAAACAACCCTTCAGGATCGGCACTCTTTATATACATGTATTTATGCTACTTTATAGATTTTTGTCGTTAAACAGCTTTTAAACAGATGAGTCACAACTTAGCTGTTTAAAAGCTTTCTCTTGCCACTCTGCGAAGCGAAAGATATTTGTGCTTTAAATTTAATCAGAAAACTCAAAGGTATAAAAGAAGTATTTCGCCACATAGTAAAACGCAATATATTTACACTACATATATATACGCAGTATAATTACATATCATTATAATATATTATTACAAATCATTCAAATTGATATATATCACATATACGCAATATATTTATATCCAAATAAAAGAAGTATTTTGCCCATAGTAAACACAATATAGAATTTTGAATTAAGCAAACAAACTCAGGGATTAAGACATGTGTTTCGCCATTGGCTAAATTAAAATATTTTTAAGTCTGTTTTCGTTCAGCGAAGCGTATGATAGCATCTAATTTTGCTTTGAAATTTATATTGTTATTAATTAATAAGCTAAGCGAATTAAGAGCTATATAAGCAGATTCATTTCAGTTATTATTAATTACTACCGAGAAGCGTCAAATTACACTGCTTGGATTCATTAAAATCATCCATACACATATATTTAAACTGCATATTTAAAAATTGCAAATTTTTGGTTTGTGTGAGTGTAATTTATACAAATGTAAAGTTTTTATTTCGAGCTTGATGAAATTTTCCCCACGTGACCTTCAAAACAAGAGGAAGACAATTGTCAACATAAGATTTCGAAAATCCACATTTTCGGGGCGTTTAAATTACAAGAATGCACTCACGACCCATCTTGCGTACACGTAAGGCTTTTTAGTTTCATCTCACCGTTGTTACGTTCCCTCTGTCGTGCATTCTAAGCAAGGAATTCGTATGCTTTTTAATACCAAAAATAGCGTTAGTGCTTCTATGTAGTTTAAATTTTGAAATCCTGTCACCCGTCTTCGGTTCACATTGCCGTTAAGGGTTAAATCAAAAATTAAGGTTTTTTATCAGTTTTCACCAATATTTAGGAAAGGATGAAGAAATCAGCCAGAGTGTATGGTGATAAAAAGACATAACCGATAACAAAGCAAGCATCAGTTCTTACAAAAACCATTAGATGCTGTTATCTATCTCTCTGGAACAGTGTAGAACCTTTCGAGCAGAATTTAAATGCGCTCTCTTTCAGCCTTTTGCAAATACTTCGAAAACGGCGTTTTGAAAAAGGTACCTCCGTCTTCCTCAATGAAGCCTCCTCACTCTACACAAAACTCGGGTAATGCCGGGTACTTCAACTAAGTTCAAGCAAATTTTATAAAGCTTTTATAGAAGAGAATTCTACAGGAATATTGCTCAACAAAATCATATAGAAATTTTATAACGCCTTTACATAATGATATTCTACAGAAATGCGCAAAGTTTCGAACTGAAATCAAAGCAAGTTTTCAGGTTCTGGTGTACAACGGTACACCTGGTGTATTTTTAAAACGGATTCGATTAAAAAAAAGTAATTTTTTGGAACATAAACTTTTGAAAACAGCTTATAGAGACATTAGGATTTTTTTATGCTGAAAACGTAAAAGATGTGCAATACCCTCACCGAGATTCGAACACCGGACCTCTCGAATGCACGTCGAGTATGCTTCCAGCTACACTACAAAGGCATGTAGAAAGGAGGGAGAAAATACCTTATAAGCTTACTGTTTGAAATGAGAACTATCGCTTTTTGCTTTTAAATTTATTCTCCTTTCAGAATGTAGCATATAAATAAGGTGTAAACTAAAAGATCTATTTTTGTGCTTTCCGAATGAAAATATCCCTGTTTCATAAGTAAAAAATTTTATGAAATGCATGATATTAAAATTTCTAATGGCAAAATAAGCGACATTACTTATCGGAAAGGGAAAAGCCCTCCATCATTACTTAAACATGGAGAGAAAGCATCGAACGAATACCCTAACGTAGGTACTGTTTCTAATGCTCCTACAGTTAAATCTTATTAAAAAAAGAAAATCAATCGACGCAGAAATCAATTGCAAAGTCTTTAAATATATTTGCAACAGAAACAAATAAAATATTAAACCAAGATTTGCAACTTGAAAAAGCTAATAAACATAATGCTCACCAGCTTTTACCGGGGCATGTGGCTCAATGCAGAATAATTTGTAAAACCCTATATGAAAATTATTTAGCAGGAGACAAATGGAAATATACTGGGTAACTCGATGGTAAATAGAAATACATTACTCTGGTGAAGCGCAGTTTTACGTAAAGAGTTGCAACAACAAAGGTTTATTTGTTATCTTAACGAAGAGAGACAAAATTTACAAATCTGGTTCCGTCGGCGTAAAGAAAATTCTTGTAAGGGATTTATGATTGTCGCAGGATTGTCTTACAATAGGAAACTAAAAATTGGAAGGGTGGAAAAAGTGTTAAACAACTCAATGTGCTATGAAGAAAATTTTTTACAATCGTACTGACTTTTAAATAGTGAAAATTCATCATGACAAAGCAACAAGTCATACTTCGAAAAGTACCACCACATTCCTTTAGAAAATGAAGACTGATATGGGTATTGCATATACCTTTCCAATGTATTCCTGTAGAGTCTCGTGACGTTTCACCACCTTTGTACATCTGGTCACTGGGAAAGTCCTCTTTTTAAGCGCAAACCCAAAAAGATGGATGGACTGTGGAAAGGGGAATGAAAATCAGTACCACTGAAAATTTTACTAAAATCCCTTCCATCAGTGAAATAACGATGCAGATTTCTAATGAGGAAAAAGGCTTTCAGATCAAACATTTTAAGAAAAAACTACTCTTTACATTTTAAACATTAATTAAACTGTTTTGAAATCGTTCTAAAATCTATAAAAACATTGTATATATGGGATATAGAAGAGACAAAATTAAAACTCTAAATAAGCAATTTTTATTCCTAAGTCTTGAATCATTATTGAACAGAAATTTTTGCCTTTTTTCGTTAGTTCTCTAGCTTTGTTTTAAACTCCTAAATTTATGTAATATTTTGCGCAAATTAAAAGATTAAATTTATGAATTTAATTCTAAAATTTTAATTTATGAAATTAATTCTTTAATTATTGTATACGTACCAGGGATAAATGAAACATCTTTTAAATTTTAGTTGAAATTAACTATTATTTAAAATACATTATTTTTATTTCAATCAAGCAAGTATTTCCAGTGAAACAATCATGGTTCGAGACTAATATTCCTTTTGAGCTAATAGCAGAAGAACATTGAAACACATTTTAAATAAATCAATAACGTAAGAAAAAACATAGTAAACAGTAAATGACTGTGACATCATCTGCTATCACTGTTGTTCTTCCACACATTTTTCGTTTTCTTCTGTTGCACTTTCATAGGCAATTTGTTTTATTCTCTTGGCTTATGGTAGTAAGCCATTGTATTTTGGTGGCTTAAGGTAGCTTTTATTGTTCCGCAATAGGCAAATTCAACTTTTATAAAACAGACTTTTAATTCGCAGCTTAATCGTCTCCTGGTTCGACGTCTCATTTTTCCCATTTTGTATAATAGGCATTATGAACAGTGCTTAGGGTCCCAACAGTTACCGAAAAATTAAAGACTACTGAATAGTGGCAATTCGTTTCGGGTTCGAATACAAAGGAACGGATTGGTAGCATTGTTGAGTTTTATGGTTTTTCCCATGTCTTACATGAAACGTGCCAGGTTCCCTTTAAAAATTCATCACGAAGTATCCCTCCATTTCGGCTGTTGGCCCTCGTATGCTTTGCCATTTTTAAGCATTTAAATAACCTAACCTAACTTACGCACTACCTGCTTTCTCACATTGTCGGTAACACATACTATTTCTTTAAAAACGATAAGCAGGGAAATCGTCAAAAAAACAGGATATGCAGACGTGTTTTCAGGTTGACTGAGAAGAAGTTCCTATTTGTGCATTATCCCTCATAATTTTTATTTGCTTTTTTTTCATTTCTTTCCAGTTTCTTTTCTTCCTACCGCTTTTTGGTATGATAAAGAAATGAAGAACTTCCTATTCTATTGAGATCGAGAGAGACCTCTTCAGACGTCAAGAGAATTCTAAGAAAAGGCTTTGACCTTTATTCAGGCTGAATCCATCTGCAGATAAGGTCTTCCACATACCATTAATTCCAACTGTCAAATCAGTTAGTGGAAAACATTAAAGGCCTTTCTTTTTCATGTTTGTATCTATTCCTTTTGGTTTGACAAGCCGGACTACCGCAGCAATTTTAAGTTATTTTACTCTTCTCCATTGCCCTTTGCGCTGCTAGCCGCCTAAAATAGTTATCGTAAAAACGTAGATAATGATTTAAGTGAGTCAGCTAGAGTAGTTTCATATAAATATTTAATATTTATAATTAGAAATCTCGTGATTTAAATTCATTTTCAAGAGGGTGTTTACACATTTTTAGAAAAATTCCGATGAAGAATTAAAAAAAGCAATATTTTGTAATAAACATTTCCGGCAATAGCATATTATTTGAAATTAGGAATATAAAGTGCTAGTTTTAAATTTATTCTCCTTTCAAAATGTCGCATGTAAGCAATTTGCGAATTAAAGAATACGTTTCTCTACTTTCCGAAGATAAATATTTCTATTCCATAATTAAAAAATGTTATGAAATTCATGGTTTTAAAATTTCTAAGTGAAAAATGAGCGACATTATTAATAGGAAAATGTAGAACCGTCAAGCATTACTTCTACATGGAAAAAAGATTTCAAGCGAATAACCTAAAAATATGTGCACTGTTGCTAACGTTTCTAACGATAAATCGTTCGTGACAACAGAAAATCCTCCGACTCAGAAATCAGTTGTAAAGTCTTTAATACATCTGTAGCAACAATAAATAAAATAATAAACCAAGATTTACAACCTAAAAAACATAACTTTCACCTAAGTGGCTCAACGTAGAACAATTTGTAGAAACCTGTCTGAAACATATTTAGCAAGAGATACGTGGAAGTGCATTGTGACCTTCGATGAAGCAAGCCCCTTTATTATCGGAAACGAAGAGAAGAAATTGTACAAATTTGGTTCATTCTATGTAAAAAAAGGTTTATATAAGGGCTTTAGGATTATCGCAGGGATCTCTTATATTGGGAAATTAAAAATAAGAAGAGAGGAAAAAATTGTTTAATGTCAACTAACTCACTGTACTCTCACGAGAAAGACTTACGTGCAATATTTACGGAACAAATTGAATTTCTCTATCCGAATGACTTCTAAACAATGAAACTTTACCAAGACAAAGCAAGAAGTCATCCTTCGAAAAGTGTCACTGCGTTTCCCTTGAACGAATGAAAGTTGATGCAGGTAGTGTGTATTATATCTTTGCAACGTATTCCTGCGAAGTCCGCTAACGTTTCACCTATGAAATGTTGTGGTTTGATCTCTTGAAAAGAACTCTTCCTAAGAGGAAACCCACCACGATGGAAGAGCTTTGGAAAGCAGTGGAAGAAAAATGGAAATTCTGGAAATTTTACGAAACACCCATCACGGAAATCACAATGCAGACATGGCGATGCAAAAAAGGATATCAGATCGAACATCTTATAAAATACTCTTCACATTTTAAACATTCATTATATGGCCCGAAATCGGTCAGAAACTGTGTAAACACCCTTCGTGTTCATTCAATGGGATTAAAAAGTATAACGTTCTTAATGACTGCGTTTATTGAGTAGGTTTGTTACTGATTATCAGACAGTTCAATTTAAAAGTTAAATATCTTACGCCTTATTGAATGCCAGCATGCTATTGCATAGATGACAAAAGTATTTTATTTCTGGCAGTGGCTTTGCATTTAAATAGCGAATTTTACTGTTTAAAATTGAAAGACTAATATCTCACATTTTACCTATTGGAAAGAGTCTGTCTCGAATATTGGAGATAAAATTGTTGATTTCGAACCATATTAATACTGCTCGTTTTCAAATCGCCGAGTTTATTAATCATAAATTTATTAAATTCGTACAAAATATGAAATAAATTCGAACAAATTCGAAATTCAAAATTCGAGCTTCCAGGTCACCTTGTTCTGGGTAGCCACTACGTATGTTCAAAATTGGATAGTTCTAAGTGTCACCGTTTTTCCGATGTGCGAGGAACATAGTATAAACATGTGTATATATAAACAGATTCTTCATTTTTAATAGCGAATATGTTAAACTTAAGACATTTGAAAAAAACGTAAAGTTACATTAGGATTATTTATCTTCTACTGTTGTGTTTTTTAAGAGAACTTATGAAGTATCTCGAATGAAATTTGCAATATCTTGTTTATGTCTATGTGGTACTTTTCTACTAACGGAGTGCCAGCAGCCAAATGGATGCCACAGCCCTGAGTATGGTAGCCTGTTTCTATCGCGTCATGAACAGCTGTGTAGTGACAATATACATAATTTGAGCAATGCATACAGAGCAATCTGCTTTCGCTTAAAAAAATAGAATGCCGTTCATTATTTTTATTTTTATGTCCATTTTGCGCCATCTTTCATGAAAAATTACAATTCGAATATAATCTCAGTAAACGCCACATGCTCCACTCATGCTGAAAGAGAACACAATTCGCTTTAAAGGGAAAATTGAATGTTACATACAGGTGAAGCAATGAAATAGAGAGCGAAATAGAAAAGGTATTACAAAAGAATTTTTCTCGAGCATATTTCACTGATTTATTATTTACAAATGAGATCGCTCTGCGCGGTTTAAATATCTGCCACCGTAAAAATTTACCCCAGCGTTATATTTTGTATATACACACAGAGTATATAACGCTGTATATTGAAAAAATACATCTTTTCCCATTTTTAGGCGATAAAAACCCAAAAGAATTTTATCAATAGAAAAGTAAGGTAAATCTTCCAAAAAATCTATTTATCGTATCCCTTTCTTTTATGGAAGGAAATTCGTCCTCAATTTTAGCTCAATTCACTCTTTTTAGTGCCACAATTCTTGAAACGTCAAGATAGTTCACACATTTGAAAGAATAATAAATGCAAATTTTCGTATTTCGAATACATAGCTGACAATTCTTCCGATTTTAACTGAAGATATTCGGCTTTTCATCAGATCTTCTGGTAAATGACCGAATTTCTCAGGTTTTAATTTTTAGTCTTTATTAAGAAAACGGTTTCGTAGCAATTAATGAAGTTTGATCAATTAATGAATGTTATATTGTGGGAATTTCATCATTCATATCTTTCGATTTTGTGTATAATTTTCTTAAATGTTTAATTTATAGTTTGTTTAGTTTTTAGTTTCAGGTAATCTAGTACGCTTTCTTGGAAGCATATTGTTATATGCCTAATTTTTAAGGTCAGCGGCAGCTCTAAATTCTCTATGAAATCAGTGTCACTCATTCTGTTTTTTGCTCTTTCCTTTGTTGCCAGTTTCAATAACAGTCATTTTTAACAGATTTAATTTTCATCTATACACTCCAGTTCCTTCAGTTTGAGGTTTTTAATTGAGTTTCCAATTTATTCTGATATCTTTGCTTTATATCTTTTTCCTTTAATAGTAGACAGTTAAATGTCTCTAATTCCCCCCCCCCCTGAGTTTTACGGGAATTACAGATTCTTGTTTTGACTTTCATCATTACCAAGTAATGGTCCGAGTCAAAATTCGCTGCACGACATAACCTGATATTCAATATGTCTGGTGTCAATTAAGGCGTGGTCAGTCGGATTGAAAGTGTCGCAGTCTGGAGATCTCCAAGCCATTTTGTGAATACTTTTGTGTGGAAAGCAAGTACTAGCCACTACCTTAGCATATTCTTAGCAAAATGTATGTCTTGCCCATTATCATTTGAATTGAGATGTAGCCTCTTCCCACCAATGATGGGTCTGAACTTATTTTCCCTCCATAACTTAGCATTTGCATCTCCCAGCATAATCTTGACGTCATGTTTTGCGTTGGCAGAATATAGAAGATTGAACATTTTCTTAAAACGTAGCCTTCTCCTCCTCATATTTCTCTTTAGTTAGTGCATGTATCTTAATTAAACTATAGTTGAAGAGTCTACTTCTCAATCTAATCCTGCATAATCTGACAGACTTGGCCTCAAAATCGACAATAATATGTCTAATACTCTCATAAACTATGAAACCCTCGCCAAACACATCTTTCATAGCTCAGGATCATAGCTATAAAATACAGTATAATTTCTACCATCCTGAACTCCCTGTCTAATCCATCTCCTTTCCTGAAGTGCCATCAAGTCAGTTTTATAATCATTCATGAATTTCTTTGAAATAGAAAGTACCTTGATTGTATAGAGCGAAAGCAAATTCCGAGTTCTAAATCTCAGATTCCTAAAATCTCTTCCATGTCACCTCTCCATAGATGGCACCTAAAATTCTTCATCCGATTTCGTAACAGTAGGATTTTTATGCGGTGAGGTTGTCAGCCTCAGCCCAACCCGCAACCTAGAACACCAGTCCCCTGATCTAATTCTCATCAGGAGCGAGATACCAAGCTATCGCCGGACACTGGGTAACTATTTTAGTCCCCTTTTATGACACAATTCCTTCACATCCGGTCACTACACAGGTGGTTTATTTTATCTGAATTGTCTCATCTGCTGCCGACATATACAGAAATTCTTATGAAGATTCAACTGAAGCTTAATACATTAAGCGATATTTTTGCCCAAATTGATAAAATGTATTTTGTCCACATTAAATCTTACGTATGCAAATGAACACAAATAAATTATATACTGAAAACAACTATAAGTCTAATATCATAATATATTATAAATATATTCCATGATATTAGAGAAAAATTAAAATTAATCTAAAAATAATAACGGCCTAAAATAACAATTTTTATCTCTTCCAAACCTATATACATTGGTAAAGAAAGTAATGTTTTCGGTATAAAATTTCAGTAGTGAGCTTTCCGTGAATAAGCGCGAATTAGGGCCTCCACAACACGTTTTGACAATTTTTTCAATGATGTCTGTCTGTGTGTATGTGTATGATGCTCTTTCTCGTACAAAATAAAGCAAACTTTCAAAATTCGTCAAATTTTTCTTACATCAAACTTTTAAAAATTTTATTTTTTGCGTTTAAGTTTCCTTCATTCGTTAAAGAATTTATTAGATTTTGGGAATGATTGGACAACCGAAAGTGGTACATGATCCATAAGAATTTGTAATGGACAAGAGTGCTATTTGAAGCCCATACCAGTTTTGCAGCAATCAAAATAACACATTGTTGCATATATAGACCATAACATATTGGGGTTGAACAGGCATTGCTTACTGCCAGCTATACATCGCGCGAATATATGAGCGGATCAAAATGAATTTAGATTTATAGATGCTATAAAAATAATATAGAAGAAAATGGAATCATAGTATTCGTTTCAGATTCTTAATTTTAACAACATCTCCGTTTTTCTCGAGACAGAGTAGTCGATTTGAAAAGTGTCTTCAGGCGTCAGCAATGGTACACACTTGTCGGGGTTAAATGTGGGCTGGATCTTTACCCCCGACGGTGACCCGTCGCTCCGTGATCAAATGCTTTCCGTTTCAAATCCTTCAGGATGCAGAGAAAATAAAAACAGGTGATTGATGGCTTAATAGGTTTCGCTCTCTCTCTCCAGTGGGATGTATCAGAATAATACAAAGGAAAGTTTACCCAAGAAGACGGAAAATAGGAATACACTTCAAGCTCCACTTCAGCTGATATTACAATGGAACTACTGTTCATTTGAAAGCGTACCTTGATTTTTTTCTTCTGAAGAGGGAAACGATATGTAAACAGTGGGCGGTTTGCTTAAATAGATCTCGGCAGCTGGTGAAAGAAACACTCCTAAGGCCTATTTAAGCGGCAAAAAGATTATATTTAGATGAGAAAAAAAAGATTTTCCAGATTCAAGGTTTTAGGACATAGAAGTCGTTTATATGTCTTGGACACTAACTTTCCTTTAAGAGCAAATCAGTTATACTTTATCTTATTGAACTGTCCAGCGCAATACAATTTTAATAAAAAACAGGCAGACACTTCATGATATTAGTCTCAATTTAGAAAAATCAATTTTGATATGTGGCCAATTCCGCCTAATAAAATATAATTCAAAATTTCGTATTACAAACCTTTCTATATATTGGAACAAACAATTAGATTTTGATTCCAAACAGACAGCCGAAAGTAATACTTTACTTAAAGCTCGTTTGCCTATTTAAAACGTGGGCGAGAGATCATGTGTTGACCACATTAATTTTTTTTTAATATGGTAGCGCTTAATATGTTAATCAGGTAATAATTGCAACTAATTTTGTTTTACGTATATAAATATCACATTATTAAGTTTATCCATTCAATAGTTTACGCTTTAATTATTCCTTATATTTTCATCGTTTTATATGTATTTTAATAAATAAAAGCTTTCTTTCCTTACTCAGGATTTGCTCGATGTAAAAATGTTAGAAATTAGAATACAGAATTGTAATGTTAGAATTAAAAACTTTTGAAGAAGAAATTAGCTGAAAGACATAACATTTAGACTATTTAATTAAATATTAATGTATTTTACACTTAGATAATATTATAAATAACTCAGCATCACGAATCATGCACCATTAAAGTGAGTTTAAATCAATCTGCTATTCTTTCAAAACGGCGTCGCAGAGCAGCGCCACAACCTCCTGCAAAACTCCTGGTTTTCGTGAGAGAACATCCCAGTTTTTTTGCACTTCAAGTTTGGCGGCTATGCGAATAATTAGGTTAGGTTAACTATTAATGCAAATAACTTGAGAGCTAATTGCCTATGGGGAAGGATGCTTTCCTGGAGGATTTTGAGAAGGGAACTGGCTTCCAAGGGAGCTGTATTCACAGATATCCAACAATGCAGCCAGCCCATTAGCCTACGATCGAACACGAGTCGAACTACCAGTATTGGACTGTGTTGGGTTCCAGCCTACAAGGGTATCACTATAAATGGACTAGCTGATGATCTGGCGAAAAATGCAGCAAACAACGTCCAAGATGAAGTGATTTCAATTCTCCTCCCTGCATCATATCTTAAGCTGACTACTCAGGAGCGCATGCTCAAAACGTGGCGGGAGAAATGGTTCACAGCTCTCACAGGTCGCAGGATGTTCCTTTTCTTTCCAAACGTAGCAACATAGTTATATAGCAGCTCCGCTTCACTGACACACTACTTCTCTGGACGTGGTCCCTTACTCAGCGTATTTGCACCGTTATGGCTTAGTGACACAGATCTTTGCGTATGCCATAGGGAAGAAACAGAGGATCGTTACGTATTTGATTGCCCTCAGACTTCAGGATACTAGCTTAAAAAAGCAGCTTCAACAGATTTGTCATCGTGGGCCGCTAACATTAGCAGTACCAGATCTGCACAAATAAAATTGTCTCAGTCGTAACATATCTTACTACTGCCTACTCAGCCATGTCAAGCCGTATGCAGCTTGCCTCAGACACATCAATAACGTTAAGTTTCCTGCAGTAATAGGAGAATTCAGTACTCATATCTACATTTCCAGTTTAATTATCTGTTTTTCAACTACCCATATATTTAAATGATATGTCCTTCTATGCTTATGTCCTATGATATGTCCTATGCTTATGCCAAGCAGCAATTTAACTTTGTACATACAATGCCGTTACAGTTTTGCCACTCCTTAATTGCTCAAAGTGACTCAAGTCTTTTGCAGAACAAAATGCACTGTAATAGTATATTAGTCAGTTCCAAGCTACATTTGGTCAGTTCATCAGCACCCATCTCACTGTCAGAGCCTCCAAGGCAATATCCCCCGACGAGCTGCCAACTTAACTCCGTATGGCTAACATCCCGGTCGGAGGCCAACTTGAGCGATTACCCGTATTCGACTTTTTAAACCACTCGACCACTGGTGGAGTGCAAGTGGATTTTAAGACGCACATCAGAGGCAATGCATCCCAGTTTAAAAGTGCTTTCATGTTTAACACATTAATTTTTTTAAAATATACAAATTTGCAAACAGCATAACTAATACCAGAAACGTACCAAAGCCCGTGTGGTTAACATCGCTGAATTCTGGTTATTCGACCTATATTCGAATAGACCAGCTGCATAGTTGGTTTTCCTAATAATCCTCACGTGTAACGCGAATATGAGCTGTTTCCCTTTGCAAATTTCTTACCCAAAGACACAACCATTATTATTTAAAAAAACCATTATTTATTTCAATGTACTGCAGCAAAGCATAAAATATACACTATTTTCTTGTTTATTTCCTCCAAGGTTTCAAAGCCAGGTTCTAAACGTTTTTTAAACATTCGCGAAAATTTCCTCTTCCTCAATGCGTTGAGAGGACGAGCTGCACTAAATTTGAAAATAGATTCGCCCACGCAGCAGTTGTTTTCGTCTTACTAAGCAAATCAAACTCTCGCAAATTACTAGCAAATATCATGGCCAAAATTTCTTTTCTTACTCTTGTACTTTATGCTAGCCTAAAATAAGGACCGACCCATCACACCGAAGCAGACGCGAACGGTCATTCAGTCTACGATTTCGCCAAGTCGGCTGCACATTAACCTTCTCTAACTATTTATGGATTGTTGGAGGCCCAAGGAATAGCAGAAGCAACCATGAGAACGGGTGAAATTCAAATTACAAGGAAGTAGAAAAAAAAATGTCTTATTAAAAATTGTAATATTAATATTACTATGTATTCTTCTTGAATCTAGTTTTCTTCTAAAGAAATAATATTCTGATTGTTACCTGCAGTTTATCCATGACTGTTTCTTTCATTTGTTATGTTCTTACTGTAACCACGTACTTCGGAACTTATCTTATTCGCATCAATTTTTGTTCTCGCTTTTGGGACGATTAAATTACTAAAAAGAGAAGGGGGGGAATACGCGAGGTAAAATGGTATTAAAATATTTACGAATTTTCTTCTAAAATCCTTGAGTTATTAGAAAGAAATACAAACTTTCTTCTAATATTCTTGAATTATTGAAAAAGAATACGAATTTTCTTCTAATATCCTTGAATTATTAAAAATGAATACGAACTTTCTTCTTTAATTAATATCTATATCAAATTAAATGAATTGAATTTTTAAAATATAAATATAGTAACATATGCTAAAAAATCGCTTTCGAATGGAATAATGTGTTCGTAAAAAATTCTAATTTATAAAAGTGGTCACTTGAAAAAAAAATTCTGAAATGCTTATCTAACCTAACCTAACTAATAGAAGAAAAGAGGAGAAAAATTAAAGGTATTCTTTTTAGATCGTAAAAACAAATTTCAGAAATTGCGTGTTATACGCCTGTTAGGGTGTTAGGATTCTGAACTTGTCACATCCTCAAAGATGTGAATGAAATTAGCGAATGAAATCAGAGTGACAATAATACGAAATACAAACATACGTCTTTAAATCCTGAGACAAGATCAAAGGAGTTCTGAAATAACCACTTTTTCGAAGTTAAAAATTTTCCCATTTCTCTTCCCATCATAGGTTCGAAAAGATTTTCCTTAGGGTATTTCCCCAAAATGTTCCAACTTATGCATCGCTGGATCGTAACACTAGAAAAATAAGATCCTGTTATATTTTTCTTCCTCTTTTAAGTTAGATATGGAAGAATAAAGTAAAAGCTTTTAAAACTAGACCTCGACAGAGAATCAAGGGAGGGAAAAAACAAGAGCAATAAAAAATGAAAACAAGGTTTTCTGCAGAAATAGACTTGTTTATGCTACGCTGAAGATAAAAAAAAAAGAAAAGAAGGAAAATATTTTTCAAGAAAACAAAAGAAAATTTCTTTCTGATTTCATCATTGCTACTTTTTCCCGACTTTAAAGGATTGAACCAGTGTTTCTTTTACCATAAGTGCATTATGGTGTTTTTCCCCTTATCTATACATATTTATGTTACTCTGTTTTTTAAAAAAATGAAAGCCTCTTTTGATCCACAGACCGTAAACCACAGGGTATTTATTTATTTATTTATTTATTTTAAAGAAACACAAAATGCAAGTTCAGTCGTCTCAACAAAACTGCACATTGTGCAGTTATAAAAGCTGTCTGCTTTTGTTTTCAAAGTTCCAAAAGAAAATATTGAAGCATCATAGGCTTTTGTCAAAATTCCTGCCCTTTTAAAACGTTTCAAATAACTATGCTTCTATGAAAAACAATAAAACACTGTTTATTGCATGCGCTAAAAGTGTTTCAGATTTCGAGCAAAAATATCAACATAAAGATAAATATTCAACTAAAGAACGTTATTCGTTCAATACAAGGGCAAATTAATTTCATTGCAAAAACCAAAAATTTTATGAAATTCTTAGAAGAATCCATTAAATTATAGAATACATGTTATTTGCCATAAAATCTGGTGTGCGTATGTTTGTTCGTTGCATTGTAAAAAAGTGGCGAAAACTACAGCCACAAAATTTTTAACATAATTCTCGAACCTATCGTGCACTTTAAAAGCCCAAAAGTTGATTTTCGAACCTAATTTAATTAGCGCAAAAGGGCTATTCGTCTTGAAGTAGATTTCGCGTTGATTCACTTTAAATTTTGTTCACAGTCAATGCGTTGTTTCACTTTTCATTCGAGTTTATGGCCAATCGAAAAAATACAAAATATTAATCTTTCCATAAATCTGTATGTTGTGGCTTAACAAACTAAGCTTTAAAAGCAGCAGCTGCAGTTTTTAAGGTTTCATTTATTAGTCTGTAGAGACTTTAGGATTTATTTGGAAGCAGGAAAGATGAAAAATGAGCAATGCGCTCGCCGGAACTCCAACCACGGACCTCTCGAATACCCGTCGAGCGTATTGACCAGTACACCACGAAGGCATCCTAAAGAAGGCGGCAGAAGTACCTTATATACTGCCCCTTTTAAAGGGCGACTGGAGATCAAGGGACCCAATCGTTAAATCCTGGTGGTAAAAAATCACCATCCACCACCTATTTTACTTCAGGGGACACTGTAGAGACATTAGGTTATTTTAGATGCAAGGGGAATGGAAAATGAGCAATGCCTTTGGAGGGACTCGAACCACGGATCTTTAGAATACGCGCCGAGCGTACTGACCACTACACTACATCGGCGTGTGAAGATGATGAGAGAAATACCTTATAAGTCCAAAGGGACAATTTGTCCAGAACGATTGTTAATTTCGTTTTCGCATTTTGCGTTAATTCACTTTCTGCGTTGTTTCACTTTTCAAACTGTTGCCACCAAATATTATCGCCCTGTATTATATTTAAAGACATTAAATAATGAAGAATCTGTATACATGTATGTATGTTTCTCGTATAAAACAACGGTACCTACAGCCATCAAATTTCGAATAACGTAATCTTTCACCGAATATGGGCAACTGGTAGACCTAATTTGGAATTCGTTTTATTATCGATTTCATATTTTGTAAAACTTTAACGAATTTTGATTAACAAACTCAAGGATTTCAAAGCGATCAGTGGCAATATTGTGCAGAAAAAAACATTTTTATCTCCAGCGCGTGAGACTGTGTGTCGGAAATTGTAAAGATATACTCAATTTAAAATTATTTTGCGATATTGCTCTTGAACTGAAATTTATGGTTCAAGTGCGAAGAACATGATATTTAATAAATAAAGGTAACAGACATGATGCTAAAAAAAGCTCCTTTGGACGTAATTTAAAATCTGAAACCTTTCAGATTTCTTTCTTTTTTATTTATTTATTTATTTATTTATTTTTATCTTTTGAAAGAAGCGTTGGCTGTTAGTCTCGAAATGGCATTTTGCTTCACTATAAAACAGCGCATCACTTTTTAAATTATTGCCACTAAATATTATGGCCCTGTATTATATTTAAAGAAACTAAATAATAAATAAATAATGAAGAATCTGGTGGGAGCCTTAGAAGCCCGAATTTTAAATTTCGAATTTGTTTTATTATTCATTTCATATTTTATAAAACTTTAACGAATTTTTTATTAAAAACCTAAACAATATCAAAGAGAGCAGCGGTAAAACTGTGGGCAATAAAACACTTTTATCTCCAGAGCGCGAGACTCTCTATCAGAAACTGTAAAGATACACTGTTTAAAATTTTTTTAGCGTTAGCCCAAATGCGCTGGAAACGTGCGTGTGTTCTGTAAATGAAAAAAAAAGCCGTTTGGGCGTAATGTAAAATCTGAAAGCTTTCAGATTTTTCTTTTATTTATTTATTTATTCACGTTTTCTCCAAATGGGATTTAGAGGCGTATTACTTTAAATGTCTGAATGACCTTTCAAATTGTTGCCACGAAATATTATAGCCCTGTATTATATTTAAAGAAATTAAATAATGAAGAATCTCTAAGAATGTGTGCATGTTTCCCTGATGTTTCTGTGATAAAACGATAGTACGTAGGGCCATCAAAGTTTGATTAACATAGTCCTCCACCGAGTTTGTAATTTCGAATTCTATATTTCATATTTTGAAAAATTGTAATGAATTTTTAACAAATTCGACGATTTGAAAGCGAGCAGTGGCAACACTGTGTGGATTAAAAATTGTTATCTCCAGAGCGCGAGACTTTAGACTGGAAATTCTAAAGCTATGGGGTTTTTAAATACTGTGCGATTTTTTATACAGCTGAATTTTATACGGCGTAAGTGACGGGGACATGATATTTAATTAATAAATTTAGCACAAAACGTTAATAATAAAAAGACAAAAGATGTTGTGGAAACCATTTCACTAGGAAAATTGTGTATTTACACGATAAACTAAGATTGAAAAAAGTAGAAAAATGTATGCCAACACTTAATACTTCATCGGGAATGCTAGACTCATGCTGCTTTTATAATTTTTATAATTTTGCTGTTGTATTGTATATGGAGTAAATGTGAAGAAAATGATGCCTAATAATGAAACTAAAAATACAAAAAGAAATGGGAGTGAGTGCAACAGCAGACTGTTAGACTGTGAGCTGAGCGAAGCATAGGAAAACTTAGCAAACACTTTTGGGCGACTGTTAAAATCTGAACCCTTTCAGATTGTTTTTTCTTTGCTTTAGAATCTGATTGATTTTAATAAAAAATGCATTTCATTCACTATATATCTAATGAAATACGTGTTCTTTGTTTTTATAGAAAAGACGTTATATAGTATTATCAACTTTTCAAATAGTATAATTGCTAACCTTGAATCGGGAGGTTTTTGTAGGAAACCCAGGAGAAACAGAAAGGTTTTCATGCAGAGTAATGACACCATTTCAAATTAACTCTAAATTGATTTTAAGATTTTAATACACTTTATAATGCATGATTCATGTTACTTAAATATTTAAATATAATTCTGATATAAATATATTAACATTTAATTAGGTGTTATATATTTTATGTTCTTCGGCTAAATTCATTTTTTGATGTACTTACAGTTTTATACTGAGAAAATCACAAATAATGAAATTTATTCATTAAATTACTATAAAATACGCTGAAGATAAATTAATAATTAATGTACGTAGCACTTGTGTGGATAAACTGAGTAATGAACTCTATACCGAAATAAAATAAAATTAAGTATAAATATTAACTGATCTTTATATAAATTCGAGTCGAATCTTTATATAAAATTCCACAAATGTCTGCAGAAGATTAAAGATCAAATGAAATTTATTGAAAAAAATTAATAAGATCAGTAAAGGCATAAAAAAATCGCATAATTCAGGTAAAATAAAATTTAATATGAAAATTTATTTTGAAAATCACCAGAGATGGGAAGGTGCAATTTGCCTAATTTAAGTTTCATTAATTCCATAAATTTTCTTTATTGCAGGAAAACATTTTATTTGCTAAAAAGTAAAACCGAGAGATTTTGCGATTTACTGAAAGATATGATGACAAACCGGAGGGTTCCCGATAAAACCGGGAGAATTGGCAGATATAAAGTAGACAGAAGATATGGAACGTTCCCATATCTTCTGTCTAAATATCTATTCATCTAATATCCTATTAAATGTATGGCTTAGTTTGTTCATCAATAACATACAGACTAAATTTGAAAGATAAATATGTTACATTTTTCCGAATAGCAGCAAGCTCGAATGAAAAGCGTATAAGATATTTCTCCCGCTTTCTTCGTATGCCTTCGTGGTGTAATGGTCAGCACGCTCGACGTGTAACCGAGAGGTCCGTGGTTCGATTCCCGGGGAAGGCGTTGCTCAATTCTTCAGTTTCCTGACATTAAAAATAACTTTACAAGTGGCGCCCGAACTAAAAGGTGGTGGATGATGATTCTCCACCATCACGATTTGGCGATTGGGAACCCTAAACCCCAGTCGCCCTTTAAAAGCTGAAGTTTATAAGGTGTTTCTCCCTCCGTCTTCGCATGCCTTCGTGGTGTAGTGGTCAGCACGCTCGACGCGTAACCAAGAGGTCCGTGGTTCGATTCCTGGCTAAGGGGTTGCTAATTTTTCATCATTCCGCTTCCAAAATAACCTAATGTGTCTACAGTTGGAACAATGGAATTACAGTGGACGACATTCAAAGTGAATGAAAGTGAAATCTTGTTTTCAGAATAGTAGACATTTTAGACTAAAAGACTAATAGACCCTTCAGTCTAATATAGACATTTTAGACTTTTTGAGAACATAAAAATTAAATGCCAATAAGGAGGTTTTTTTAAGGAATGTATAATCCTTTTTACGATACTAAAACAATGGAGAGATGAAATTGTATCTCATTTGTTTTGGAGCTGTACATTCTGAAATGTTTCTAAGACTCAGCAGTTGGTCTGTGTACATACAATCCACGTACGTGAAGGCGTCTAAGAATTGTTTGTGTCGATACTGTACATCCGCTTGCCATTCGGACAGAGGGAGGTGGCTATAGGTCTGCCTTGTCATAAAAGATGCCGTCACGTTTATGCAAGTCGGCGACTCTTCGCCAAGTCAGAAACCATCACAAAAGCATTCTGACAAAGATTCCGGGAGCTTGAAAATAGGTAATTTCCCCAAGTTATAAAAGGAACATCATAATGGTACTTGTATATTTATGAAGTGATTTTGCCAAGAATCTTCTTAAGAGGTTCTGATATAAAGGTATCAGGACCTCCACGAAAGTTGCTTTCTTCAAGTTAAAAACTGAACTGAATAATGATGGGTGCACGCAGTTTTATGCCAGAGCATCATTGGCAAACAGATTCCCGCTTAGGTACCGGCACCTCTAGGATGAAGATTTTGCGAAGAGAGAAACCACATAAAGATTCGGCTCTTAAATAGATGTATCTTTTTCCAAGTTCTAAGCGAACTTCATAGGGTGCTGGCACCTTTATGCACGTCAGTAATTATTTACTGATACAAAGACCCAGTCATTGGCGTCTCAGTAACTTGATGAGGCTTGCATTCGTCCGAGTATAAACTGAACTTCTTAATGTTCCAGGGCACTTCTTATGCCTTGATCAACAATAGCTAATCAAGGCTTGAGAAGCGTAAAGTGTCGGCACCTTTGCATAAAGGTACCGGCACATTCGTGCAAATTGACCATTACCGTCAGATTGTAAACATTAGTTTATTTTGGAAGCGGAAGACGTGCAAAATGAGCAATGTCCTCACCGGGACTCGAACTACGGATTCTCGAATATGCTCCTAGTGTGCTTGCCATTATACCACGAAGGCATGATAAGAAGGCGGGAGAAATATAGTCCCGCTTTTAAAGGGTACCTGGGGATTAGGGACTCGAATAGCTAAATCCTGGTGCTGGAGAATCATCATCCACCACCTCTTTTAGTTCGAGCGCCTCTGTAGAGGCATTAGGACTTTCTTTTTAAACACGGGACATGAAAAATGAGCAATGCTTTCACCGGGACTCGAAACACGCACCTCTCGAATACGCACAGAGCGTGCTGACCATTACACCACGAAAGTATGCTAAGAAGGCGAGAGAAATACCTTATAAGATTACTCTATCCGCTCCATTTCATCAAAGCAATGAATTTTCGTGTCCCGCAACGCGGATGATTTAATAAAATATTACAAAGATGCTGGTACATTTACGTAAGTAGGCAGCTGTTCCTGAAAATTAAAAACTTTACATGGGTGTCCAGTTCAGTTTTGGTGAAAGCTGCTTTCTTCATGATACCCAACTCCGTAAGGATTCCGAGACATTTATGCCTTTGTGTGAAGAATGTCAGTTTGAATAACATGTTGACACCTCTGTGCAAGCTGGTGACTGTTCCTCAAAACCTTGCCATGGATGTTCCGACAGCCATAGGTAGTTCTTCCCTCGGCGATAATGAACTTTCCAGTGGTGCCGACACCCTGCAGCCTTTATGGCATGAAACACATTGGCGAACGACGGGTAACGCAGATAATGTACCGGCATGTTTTCATTTTAAGAAAACGTTTTAACAGACTTGCTCCTCTAGTTGATAGCGATCACTGTACTAGTTATTATTGCATCACTTTTTATTTTAACAAAGTAACATCACAAGAACTGTTTCATTAACCTAGAATTATTAACTAGAAAGCAAAATTGAAAACTTTGTGCGTTGAATCAAAGACTAACAGATAGAATACATTCCACACAAAAGCGCAAATTTTCACCTCAAACGAGCCCTGCTCGTAAAGAAGCTTTTAGTCCCGTTTACTCTCCTACACAATCAATGTTATTTTATACTGTTATACCGAATTTCCAAGAGTATGAATATCCGATAAAAGGAAGTTTATGGATATCTTCGATTGAAACGGTTTCGCGTTTTTCAGACTTTTTCAAGAATTTCTGTGTTTTAACACAAAAATTACTAGTTAACTGTTAAAATCATCCATGTTTAGGAATTTAGAATCCACATTCCATCCATTAAAAACACTTTACGTTATTTTGCTTTAATCAAGGGATACCAACGGGGTCAGTACTAACCCCCATGAGGGTCGACGAATTTTTAAAGGGAATCAGTGACGATAAAGGAAACGACTGGGAGTCTATAGCCGAGTATGCACCGGCATAGTCAAGACCGCATAGACAACAAAAAAAGTATTAAGAAAATAATAATGCATTATTTTAATCATATAAAAGTATACACTACAAAGTCCGATCTTTTCAAAACTTGGGTATCCAATTTTTGGAATTTAAAAGTCATTCGAAAGAAATATCCCAAGATAAAATTTGTTGGTGGATCAACATTATTGACTTTTCTCTCATTTTATTTAGTGTAAGCAAACTTTATTCAAGTTAATAATTTACAATGTAAAACAAGCAACAGTTTGAATATTTTTGTACGAGGCGATTCAAGAGTGGCATTAAAAAAATCTACTCCTAATATTAAAAAATTACATCAGCATATCAAGCGAACATTCACATTTATTATCAGGGACCTTTGTGCAATTCGAATCTGTGATTTTGCTTCCGAAAGCATGTTTATATGTGTAAAATTTAAAATAAAAGTACAAAAATAAAATAAAATAAAACATTAATCTAATTAAAATACTTTTTCAAAACATTCTTATTTTTGTTTAATTTTAATCTTTAAGTTGGTTATGTGAAATTATTTGCGTTATGGTTACGCTATATGCTGTATATTATAAAGCAAACCGTAAGGGGGTCAGTGAAGAAAACCATTCCTTTAAAAGGGCTCGATGCAAGAAAAAGGTACGGGGCTCCTGTTCTAAACGAAGGCTAAGCGAGTGACGTGTGACACCCAGCACTAAGAGAACGAAGATACAACAAGCATATCTTAGGGCGCTATATGGTGTACATGACCACTGTAACAAAATGCGTGAATGAGTTTTCTAATTCAAAAAGAACTCTACTAAAGTATTCTTACTATGGAATCCGAAATGAGGCAAAGAACCTTATCAGTTTGAGGTTTTACAGTTTATTATTCTTTTAGGGAATGAACGATTGTCCATTCAAAGAAGTCGTATCTTATCGCTAACTGAACAAATGTTACAGGCAAAGACCAATGAATATGTCAGACACTTTAAAGAGACTGGAAAAGAAATAACAGAAAGTTTAATATCTGCCCGTAATGACTGCGTTCTGGATTTTTGAAGAATTTTTAAAATTTGTATAATCAGCTATATGATGTAAATTAGTTTGCTTATCTTCCCCCCATACCGCAGTTGATATATCGATTGAAATTTGACTATCTGTGTGCACTAATTTTATAAAAACGAGTAAGAACGGTAGTAAAGTTTGTGATATTTTTGAGATCATTAATGTGTTGTATAAAGTTATAGAAAACCTTAAAACTAAACGTATTCTTTGTGAGTTGATAGATGAAAATGAACAAGTATGTGCAGTCTCTAAATGGGCAAATAAAAATTCGTTGAGAATTCTATAACTAGAGATGGTGAGAGACAACGAGGAAATGTTATTGGATTTTAAAGAGGAAATTAAACAGTTGTTTGACGAGAAATACTAATATAGTAATTAAATAGTAAACTATTAGAAGAACATAAGATTGTCTCATTGGATAGACCGCCTAAGAAAGCAAATGATTTATGAAATGACTTAGTCATAAAATCTATAACAGGAGATATTGATGTCTATGATGAACTTAACAATCAATTACAGCCTCAGGAAGTGGGGGTCAATAATTTTAATTCGTTTAGAAGGACAAATGGAAATATGGTCTTCAAATTGAAAGATAAGATGGATATTTCTAAACTTGAGGATGCAGTTAAACACCATGAACAACTATAAACAATAGTTCGAACACGAAGGAATGAATTTATAAGGCCGAAAATCATTATTTATAACGTTAGTTATTCGCTTCAGGATGAGACGCTCTTAGACAGAATAAAGGATGACTGTTTTTGTGATGTGGGTGCTCCCGTTTCCTTTTTCGAATGAAATTTAGTGAATATGGTGTGTCGCATAGAGTTTTTGATGTTTCGGCTAAATGCCAACAAGAAATTCTGGAGAGTAATCGTATCCAGTTCGGCTGGAAAGCCTACTCGGCCAAGCTATTCATTCATCCAAAAAGGTGCAAGAATTGCTTGAGATTTGGACATTCTAAAAGTGTCTGTAAAGATAATATGTGCTGTGCTAGATGCACAGGTAAATATGAAAAAAAATTATCAAAGTGAGAAATGTATTAATTGTAAAGAGGCCTATGAAAGTTTGGTAAAGAGGTCGATTATTATCACGACACATTCTGGAGAGACTGTCCGTCATTGATACGTGAGAAGAAGTATATTGGAAAGCACTTGGAGCTTGATATCTAGAAATGCGTGTTATATTGTATAGACTGCGGTGGAGAATTTTATTCTATTTACTTTTCTTATTTTATTTTATTTGTTCTGTGGAAGTTGTATTTTATTCTCCTGCAGTTTAGATTGATATTTTAAGAACTATAAGGTAAGATAAAAATCTTTTGAAGTAAATTGAGTGATTACCCAGCAAGAAAAGAAGATTTATATTTGAAGGATTGCCGTAAGAAGAATTTGACCCTTGCCTCCCAAGGTAATTACAGAGGAATTTTAACTTGTACATATAGATTTTAACTGATTAATTTGAATTCTATTGTATATATTGGATTTTAAGACTTTGTACAGAAATTTCATTGGTTTTAATGATTTTTTATTGGATTAATTTACTTATGAAGATTTTAAACTGTAATGTAAATCACTATAATGCTGCAGCATGCCGGCTCTCTACCATTAATAATATTTCTGATGGAATACCAGACATTATAACACTACAGGAGCCATATTATATTGGCGAAAAAGTAGCCTAAATTAATATTGGTTGGAGAATAATTAACGCTGAGGCGGGGAGGACAGCCATCGTAGTGGTAAATTCAGGAATTGAATTTCGTGCAAAGATGATTACAGACACTATGGTGGTAATTAAGGTATTTGAAGATAATAAAAGTTTTGGTATTGTCTCTGTTTACTTTTCGCCGGTGGAAGACGTGAATATACACCTTTTAAATTAGAAGATGTTTTATCTTTACATAGAGGATTTTATTCTTATCAGAGATTTTAATTCAAAGGATTTTTCATGGGAAGGGCATAGCTTTTAGATGATAGAGGTATTTTAACTAATGATTTTATTATTTATTTTATTTTAGTTTATTTAACTTTATGGATTCAAAACCACTTTTTTTCATCGGTTGGAAAAGGCTGGACCGATCTAGTTCTGGGCTCCTCACAAATAGATATTAATAGAGTTGAAATGGAAATCTTAGATGAGACTTCGTTGAGTGATCATAGATATATATGGGTTGAAATAGGGCAAATGAAGAAATAGATAAAAGGAATGTGACTATTACTAGAAATAGTAATAGGACTGAGAGAGTTAGTAGAAACATGATGAAAAAACGTTTTATAATTCAAGATCTCTTGGTTCATGCTCGAACAAAAGAAGAATTCAGTGAGGTGATTCTAATGATGGAAAATAATATTATGCAGCAAATGTGGAAGGATGTGAGATGCCGGACTAAAAAGAGAAATAGGACTCCTTGGTGGAATGTTGAAGTAGATAAGTTGAGACGTAGAGAAAGAGCTATAAGAAAGAGTTTTCAAATTAAAGGATTAGACCAACAGATTAAGATCATTAGGAAAACAGAATATAAGAGATTTTTAGCAGTGTACAAGAAATTGATTAAGCAGATAAAGAAGAATTACAAGAATAGTTTGTTTGTGAGAAATTACGAATATTATGATGCATTTTTTAAAGTAGCCACCAATAAGACCAGAAAAGAGATTATTGTTAAAAGAAATGAAAATAAGTTGGCCACCTCCATTGAAGAGACCTATAGTAATACCACTAAGGAAACTTTGAATATCAAGGAATTTGAACAAGGTGAAAAGATTGAAGATGCGGTCTTTGAGGATGAGAATGAAACATAATCTGGGCTTACCTATGAGGAGATGAATAAAGTTGTTAGAAGTCTTAGAGATTGATCCGCTCCTGGACTGGATGGGATGTGTGCTTCAATAATAAAAAAGTTATTTTTGGATTATCCTTCATTGTTTTTGATATTGTATAATAGATATTTAAGGCTACCTACTTTCCTAAATGTATGGAAGATTGATAAATTAAGTTTAATTCCGAAAGATAAGACCAGATATCGGCCGATATGCCATTTAAAGGTCTTTGCGAAATTAAATGATAAATTATTACTAAATATATTACTATTTAGTATAAACCGCCAAAATGTCTAATAGATTGTCAATATGAGTTTAGGAAAGGCCGGTCGGCTGATTTTGCTTTACATCAAGTTATTCCGGAAGTTAGAGAAAAAAGAAAGACTCATCATGTGACACTCGTAAAAGAAAGACTCATCATGTGGCACTCGTCTCTTTTGACGTCAAAGGAGCTTTTGATTCGGTAAAATGGTCCTCCCTTCTGCGGCGTATTAAAGGCCTATATATCACAAAAGGCATTTTTGAGACTATAAAGGATTATTTCAGAAATAGGAGAATTGTATTTAAGAACAGTACCGAAAAAATTAGCATTGAATTTAATGTTTACAAAGGCTGTCGCCAAGGCTCCTGTAGTGCTCCCGTGTTCTGGAGTCTAATAGTAAATAGCTTATTAAAAGAGTGTATAATACCAAACGTGAATATTATTTGTTATGCAGATGGCATTTTGGTAATTATAAAAGGAGATTCTTTGGAAAAAATGCAGGATACGTTTGGAAAAATTGAAAATGAACTTAAAAATTGGAGCCGGGAAGAAGAAATTGAGTTTAGCATTGATAAGACCTAAGGACTCTTTTTTTTCCCCGAGGTGGTGGAAAGACAAGGCCACCCAGATTTAAATTCGTTGGAAAACGCATAAAATTTGAAAAAAATATGATATATCTGGGTGGGATTATTGATGATAAGTTAAATTTTATTGAACATTTTAAAAATATTCATAGATATACAGAAGGTGTTTTAAGGTTCTACAACCGCAGTTTTAATAGTGCAACTTTAAATTAGAAGTCTTTCATACTTAGGGAAATTTTTAGATGTGTCATCAAGATCCACTATGGTGTCGGTGCATGGGGTAGCAGAGCAGGGTAGATGGTAAAATTACGAAATAAATTAAATATGTTGCAGAGAAGCTGTATGTTTGCGATCACACAATCATTTAGGACAACTTCAACAGAGGTTGCTTGTATCTTGGCCGGCATTCCGCCTCTCTCGGTTTCCTATGAATTCTACTATAAAAAGTTTTACTTTCGAGTCGAGTCATGAATTTTCAAGTAAGCAATGTCTTAATAAGTAGTAAAGCTTTTCAGTGTGATAATGAAGACATAATTCACCCAAAAAAATAGATTTGGAATTTTGTATGATTGCTTTATTTTACAACAAGAAGAAATAGATATTTAAGCTGATGGTTCCGGGTTCGGGGGAGGTATTGGCAGTGCTTTGGTGATATATTTTCACGGTATTGAAATAGACAATGTTAAATTTAAATTAAAAAATCTAAACTCTGTTTATCAATCAGAACTATACGCAATTTGACAAGCTTTCTGTTGGATTGAAAGGAATTTGCATATCATATATAATATAAATATATATTCAGATGCATTATCAGCATTACAGACACTCTCGTGCCCGGGCCACAGAAATGCATTTATAAAAGAAATTAAGGATATTTATTTACGTTTAAATAAAAAACATAGCCTTAAAACTACATTGAATAAAATCCCATACTGGAAATTTGGGGAACGAGAGGGCGGACGCCTTAGCTAAACTACCTGCATTTGGTGATGGTCTAGTAGTAAACGACGTGCAAGATTCACGAAGGAAAACTATAACTGCTACATTGTATAATGTTATTATCAATAAAGGGGAAGAAAGCTGGGAATCGTCCAAAAGAAATGAAGGTCCGATGAAAAATATCAAAGTGAATAAAGAATAAAAATATTTAATGATATTGAATTAATCAGGACAAAACATGGACGATTCCCGGCCTATCAGAAACGTTTTGGCATTCGGAATAACGATCCATGTTTGATATGCAATGGAATTGGTGATGCAAGGCGCTTCTTTGAAGATTGTATGTTGACTGGGAGTGCAAGGGAAAATTTTGAGAAATATTATAATAATGACTTTGAAAAGAATTATGCTAATTTAGTGTAATATACAAAGAACTTTATGAAGCCTATAAGTGACAATAAACAAGCTGTGGGAATTTTTTGATGTATTGTGTTCTCGGAAGTATGTGTGTTTTCTTTTGCATATTACGAATCATTTTATTTTCTGTTTCTTAACACAGTTTTATTTGATTCTTTTTAGTTCGTTTTGTGTAGTTTTTCGTGTTTAGGTCCAGTGATAATTTGAGTTTCACTTGTCGTATTTATTATTTTGTTTCGTTTGCTTTTACTAACTATTTTGATATGGCCGGGTCGCTGGATGCCGCCGTTTGTTGTTGAATGGGTTGGTAATCTAATGAGTCATACGGCCGTCATAATTGGGCCAGCTGGACTAGGGGCTTCGCCCCAATAATCAATCAATCAATCAATCTGACCGTAATAATTGCAATTCAATTTTGATATGATTTAAAAATTCATATTAATATTTAGTTTGATATATTTTATTATTACATTTCCTCGAGTATTTTCCCCTTAGATTTTTAGCAGCAGGTTATGAAAATTTTTTTAATATTCGTGTAATTTTCCCCTTCTTCTGTATGTTCAGAGAACGAGTGCCCCTGAATTTCAAAATAGATTCGTCCACGTAATGATTGGTTTCGTCTTACAACTACAAACAACTACAAACATTCGCAAACTACCTCTGAAGGTCACTTAAATTTTTCCCTTCTAACTGTTGAACATTGTATCGAACTAATGTGAGAACCAACCCATGGCAGCATAGTAAACACGAACAGAACATTCATTCTCAGATTTCACGGAGTCGGCTGCACGTTAACCTTCTCTACTCATTTATGGATGACTTGCAGCTAAGGAGTAGCAGGGACAATAAGTTTGGGTTTGTTTGATTATGGGAAAGCACTTCAGGGTTATCTGCCTTAGGGCGGGATGCCTTTGTAGAGGACTTTCTAACAGAAACTTTCGCATACGTGTTACACATGGGGGGAAAACCACGAAAATGCCCATGCAGCCAGCCCATCAACCAATATTTGAACCCGGCTTATCCATACCACTTTTCATTTGCTATCTTCTTACTGTAACTGCGTTCTTCGGAAATTAAACTGACTGGCATAATTTTACCTCTGGATTTTCGGAGAAAAAATTTAGTAAAGAAATGGAGGAAAATACGAGACGATATACAGTATTCATTTCTTTTAGCAGATGCGAGAATACTAATTAGTTGTTTATTTCCTTTTACGAAGTAAAAAGGAAGTATTGTGATTGCGAAAAATTTCGGGTATCATATTTCAAAGAAAATATCTATTTTGACCGCTACCGAATGCAAGTTAACCGTGTTTTTGAAAGACATTCGCACGTAAGAACAGAATAAAGGACTCCTTTTATACCAAAAAATTATAAAACTGATTTAATTTCGTGGCGTCTGTGTGTACGTAAGTACTTATGTATGTATCTCGCATAATTCAAAATCGAGTAACCTCAGAAATTTGAAACTTTGTCTAGAGGACTGACATAATCTGCAGATGTGCACCTCCTATTTTGGTTGCAATCGGCCGCACCAAAAGTATATATATATATATATATATATCTACTCTGTTATTCGGCTCAGTGAGCTCAGTTGTTTTATTCTTATATGTTGGGAAATTGTGCATCTTTTGCTTTAAAAATGATTGAATTATGTTGTTCTTATATTCCGGGTAAGATTTTTATGCCTTTAGTAAATCTTGATGCAAGATCTGTAAAATTATTAACAATTTAAAAGTTGCTTAAGCGCGGCTAAGCCTAATCATTTTTCTCATGGCAGGCATATTTGTTTACATTTGAAACTTACGAGAATATTAGATTTTTTTGCCAGTCTAGAGAAACTAAGCTTCCCAATAACAAAGATAATTCCTTCTTTTATTATTGCGAATTAAATCATAGTTAATCCATTCTGGAATTTATTCGAGGAAATGAGTGTTTAAGATTTACTTCCTAATTTTTAATATAGATAATTTGAGTTTTTATGTATCGCCTTGTCGCGAATTAAGAACTGAATTAATTGATTGAGAAATACTGAGTCATCTGTGAAAAAATATTTCTTTTCTTTTTGTTTGTTTAATTCCTTTTACACATCGTTTTAAATTTATTATAGTATTTTAATAGAACATGTGGCAACGATTAGGTAATTCTCCACATGATATACATAATTTTTGTGCATTCTGATCAGTTATAAAATGCATGAGATGTAACGCTGTTAAGTGAAGCTAGTGCCAGAGTGTTGCTGTGGTAAACAAATATGGTGAATTTTTAAATGGAGCGTTTATTCTATTGTGGTTTATGCGCTATCGATGAAGTAGATTTTATTCAATCCAATAAGTTTAAATGAAATGCAAAATGCGTATAATTTAATATTCCATGCAAGGAAGTCATGTGGTGTACACATCAGATTTTTTTCTTTGTTCATCCTTCAGTTTTTACATGTTTAATGAGATAATCCATTTTTCTTAACGAATCGGATCTAGCGAACCAAACTCCGGGTCCCTTGAAGTTCGTTACGTTGGTGTTCCACTATAATATGTGTTATCTTCTGAAGATGCTATTCCTATTTTATTTCTACTTGTCGTAATTTTGATTTGAGAAAGAGATATTTCCTTAAAAAATATCTCATTTTTTAAACAAGATTCAATAATCAGATTCAATTCCTTTTTATCTGCCAGATGTTCTGAAACCTTGATTATTTTTTTCCTTTTGCTATGGGAGGTTTATATTTTTTTCCAGATTACGAGATGTCAAGCACATAAATGTTTCTCAAGAAACTTGAGATTCAGCTTAACACTTTTTAGCAATTTATCGCCCTTACAAGAGTCAGCTGGGTGAGGTAAAGAGTTTTTTAGTTTTTTATTTCGGGAATATGTTTGATTTGTAAGTGTTATCAGTTGCTGGATGAACCGAATGTTCAACAACGGAAACGTCCGGATGAGAGGAGTATTTTAAAGAAAAAATTACATTCTAGGAAACATTTTGCCGATAGAGAGCGACTTTTTTTCTGCGAATAGTGTATTTTATTCTGTGTGGAAAGGATAGCTTTACATTGATTACCCCATTTTCTTTGATTCTCTACAAAATAAAATTTTCTTCACTTATTGAAACTCCTGAAACATTCATTTACTCTCATGTCTGGATTGCACTTATTTCTTCGGTTTTAAGCCTAAACAATTATCAATGAATTAGTGTTACGTATAGGCTATGTTCCACTTTAGGCCTTCCCTGAAAACATTTCTAAAAATAGTTTCATTTCAGATACTCTCTATGAGACACGTAAGGAAAGCTTAATGTCACATATAGCATTAAATAATGACACATTCAGCATTAATGTCAATAGTGGTAACAAGTAATACAATAAAACATTTTTTATTTTATTACAATTTGTTGTTATCTTGGACACATTAATTTCTGTTGAATAATCACGATTAAAATATTTTGAAAACTTCTACACTTAGAATGAAAGCGGAAAATGAGAATTTTCAGGATTAATTTAGCATAAAATCTAATTAAGAAATATAATGTTCTAAAGACTGACGAAATCTTCCGAAAAATATAACATTGCTACTATAGTTTTTAATGAAGTACTTTCATTGTTTTACAAGTTGTTTAAGAATGTGCTTATTTTCAAGAAGAATGTTGAGCCTTATATACTAAAATGGGATTTTAGAGCATTTGCTAAAAAAGGGTCCCATTTCAGGCTTTTTCCTTGAGGTAGGTGGGAGGGCTTCCCATTTCAGCCTTTTATTGAAGATCGCTTTTATATCGAAAAGTACAATAGGAGGTTACGTAACTGTAAAATATGCCCGCAAAGTAATTGCAATGGTATTCGGTTCAAACAAAATTCTCATGCAATAGTAAAATAACATAATAAGGACACATAATACAATAAATATGAAAGTATTACGGATATCATGTTTATAAATATCCTGTTGTTTCTTTGTGGGTGTTGCTTGGAAATGATGAAATTACACCACGTTGAGATGAACTGTAATGATTTTATTTCTGCTAGAAGACTCTAGGTTACACAGGATCTTTCCTCCAACTTTACATTCTTCATAACAGCTTCTTACCACAATAGAGATTGTACTTCATTCAGTGTTCGAAATAGTTAGTATACTTAGCGGCCTCTCGCTCTCCTCCTTCATTGCAAGCTTTGCCTGCCGCACACCTTAGTACTTCTTTGTAACCGTATATAAAAGAAAATCTCCTGACGTCACTGCTTGTGACGCAACGTATCTTTTATATGAAACATAAATTTTATTCCTATTTTGGTAAAGCGCTCAAAATATTTTGTCCCCTTACCGACTAGGCATATTTATATACAGTGGGACGTTTTGGATCGCAAACTATTCGGTTCACAAAAAAATTACCTAAACAAACAAACAAAAAAAAAAAAAAAAAAAGGGGGGGGGACCTCGGATAATGAAGATTATTTAGAGTTACTAACAATCAGATCAACAATATATGATTTTCAGACGTGTTTCGAAATACCTTATAAGAACACTTAACTAACGTACTTTCAGAAGCAAAATTTTAATATTTCCTGTTCCTTAAATATCATTAACAAAGTCTGGCAGCAGGTGACTTACAGGACCACGAAATGTGGCTGGAGGAAGTTATCAAGAACAAACAAGACATACAAGGTTGTGTTCTTTCCGACGCTCAATTAATATATTAATGCACAGCAGATTGATTTCATTGACAATGTATTAATCTGATCAATCAAATAAATCTGCTACACACTCTCTGATGATCTATGATCTCTTATGTCTGATACTAAAGAAAGGCTGAAATGGAATGATTTTTGATGCTCTCACCGCGAATATGTGCAGAAGTAAAATAAAAACCTAAAATCGCACTATTTTTTTGTTATCTCCAGGTATTATTAAGTGGAAAAGACGAAATCGGACATATCGCATATATAAAAGTTAAATTATCACACCGAATAAAAAAATCAATAAAATAAAGAAAATGAAGGCAAATGTACTCAAATTTACTTTTAATACACATATGCGCGTCTCTCATTATGTTCAAATAAAGTACCACTTCCGGCCCATCAATAGCAACCTTTCGCTATATAAGCACCGGTTTTTGTAAGTCTCATCTCAAGACATAAGTCCGTCTCTCTTTCCTTCATTATCATTAAAAAACAGTTAGTACTGCATATAAATTTGCTGGTGTCTAAATTGTTTCCTTATATTTACAAAAAGACGGGTTTCTCAAAAATTCTTCAATAAAATCAGGCCATAAAAATTTCAGGCATAAAATTTGTCCATAAAATTTTAAGGCCATAAAATATCAGAACACACAAATTCACTTGGAAATATCAAATATGAATTCATGCATCGTATTCTGTATCCCGAAACAAACAAAACTGAAATAACAGTTGGCAACAAAATTTTAGCAAAAGTGAATAGCTATAGAAAAAATGCAGGGTTTTTGTATTAATATGCTATGGGATTTTTCCTAACTTACATCACGACAAGAAATTTAAGGCTGTCAGTAAGGTGGTAAGTTAAAATTTGAGGAAGAAACTGCTCCTATAAGCGTATTCTTCAAAGAGATCTAGAACGAACACAATCTTTAGCAGACGAATTCTCGTGCAGGAGCTCATCGAAGTGTATCTAATAAATTTACACGATCCAAGTCAGAAGATTCGGTTGGCTAACTATTTGGTTAGTTTCTTTCTTTTCAAGGAATTCATTAACCGTTTTTCGATATAGAGGTACCTTTTCATGCATGTGCATTTCATCCGAACGTGATGTCTCATTTCAAACTCACTCACTTTAGGCTTTCTGCAAGTAGCAATAAAATCATGCTATTGAACCATTTTTTCCTTACGTTCAGAGGTATTTATTTAGGTTGAGAGCATCAGAAATTTTTAACAAGTATCTTATTTTCTCCTTATTCCCCACCAAGGTAAATTCGAACGAAACATAGCCAAACTCCACTATACTGAATTCGGCTTTAACGAGTCCCGGATATAACAAACGAATTGCTGTCGTCCGATTTCCTATAGCCTTAGTGTTATTCCATACAGCTTTAGCTGATACGAAATCTGAGTATAACGAACTTTATGGATATCTTTATCAGAAACCCTTTTCTTATTTTTGAAATTTCTTGCCGGAATTTTCAGCTGAAACATCACTAACCTGTAAATTCATTTCATTTAGGCCAATAAAATAGTGAAAAACATCTTTATTTACTATATTTTTACCTTTACACCCAGCTATCCATGGAAAAGGCTACGCAAAGGACCGTTGATCCATTGACAGAATGAACTTGAATTGGCTCTTTGATTCCATTCGAGTTGCCTGACTGAGCTGCCGGACAAGACTCTGTCACAAGTTAATGCTTAATCGTAATTTGTAAACGCGTATTTCAGATGAAAATGTGTCTTTGAAGGCGTGGATCTAAACCACGACTTTCATATTAAGAAGCTTTTATGTTAAATTACTATCCTGTGGTAAAACCGAGAACAACGGAAAAGAAATTTCATATATGCACGTATTAGTCATTTTAACTAAGATATTAATTAAAGTTGCTCTTAACATCCTTTGGGAGACGTAAGAATGCTAATTATTCTTTCTGTGTGAATCATCAATCCACTTTCGTACTATTTTCAGAAATAACCGCTTTTTTCTTTTCTAATCGGATGCAGCGAATCGCCGGATATAGCTAACCAAGCATTCGGTCCCATAAAGAGTTAATTATAGCGGGTTGCAACTGCATTTCAAAATAAATGAAGTACTATAGTGTGTCTAATAATTTTGGCTCCAGTCTTGTAAAAACAGCGAAAACGATAAGAAATTGAGAAAAGAAAACAGGATTTGAACAACAATAAAGTAAAACTAAAAGCACTATTCTGTTAAGAGTGTCTAAGATAAGGAGCAGCAGACGAATGAATGTTCGTGTAGTCAGACAATCAGAGGAAACCATTCACTCGATAGGCTTCAAATCAACTTCTTCTATTAGAAGGAGAGTGTTTCAAATCTAGAGCGCTACTGTAAGCAACTCAGCTCATTTAAAATCTTGTGACACTTATTTCTAATCTGATTGAATTCGGCTGTCTATTTGAACTTGAAGTCCATTAGGTATCTAAGTACTTTAGATGTCTCACATTCCTTGTCTATCTAATTCTTTCCCACAATTCTGTCTACTGAGATGTTTAAGATAATTTTTCTTTGGAAAGCACTTTTTTTAGTCCAAAAGGCAAGTATCGAAACGCCATTTTGCGTTGTTTTACTTTAATGCGTCATTTCACTTTTCATTCGAGTCTGTTGCCATTCGGAAAAAGTAAGATTTTTTTTTATATTGAGTCTCTTTTTATTAATTAACAAACTAAATAATTTAAAAGCTATGATGCAGTCTTAAGAATATTATTTTCTTACTTTTTAATCTGATTGATTTCAAAAGCAATGAATTTAATTCATGTTCTATCTAGTTAAAAAAGTTAAATACTTTTATAAAACGACATCACATATTTTTCCACTTTTTAAATGCACATGTAAAATATATAACGTTTCCATGTTAGTCTGAATGCATATTCATCCACTATTCTCTAAAACACTTCGCTATTCAACCTGGGCCAACTCTATCTATAATCTCTACTGATAAACAATATTAAGTTTCAAAATAATCCTTTTGAGAGATGTTAAAATTTAAACTTTCTAAAAATATTTTCGGAGGACCAACTTTATACTTCAGAATGTTAAAGCTCATCTTTTATTCGTTCATCTGCAACAATTATTTAACTCTAACTTCCTTATTAAACTTATTAAACCTAATCTTCTGCAATAGGTCTTTTAAGACCTATTGCAGAAAAGTAAAGGAATCTGAATTGTACGGCATATCTATTCCCCTTTTTCTTACTAATTATATCATATGAAAATTGAAAGGGCAAAACTATGCGAGTAATTTAATTTCCGAAATACGGCGTTACAGTAACAGCATAACAAATTTAAAGTAGTCATGAATAGTCTTCCAGAAACTATCACAAAGTCTTTTATTTAAAAGAAGACTAATAAGAATACATAGTAAAATTAACATTAAAATATCTAATAATATAGCTTCGTTTCTATTTATCTGTAATTTGAATCTCACCCCGATCTTATTGTTACCAACTGCTACTCCCTAGGCCTCAAATCAAAAGTGCTGCTGGTCTGCTATAGCTTGGAAGTCGTCATCATCGTTACCATTCAGTATGTCTTATCTCGTGCAATGATTCTCATGAGTATTAAGATGTACCCGTTTTCTTGAAGACCTTCACTATCACTGGCCTATGAATTGCCCATGCACCCAAAATCCACGAGCAAATCAATTAGTGAGACGAAAACAATTAGTACATGAACGAACCTATTTTAAAATTTAAGGAAGCTCGCTTTCTAAACACCTTGGGAAGAAGCAAATTTACGTGAATTATTAAACAATTTTCAGAACCTTGAGCTAAAATGCTTGGGAGGGGGGTGAAGAGGAATGCACAAGTAAATACAGTCTAGCTTAGTAAAAATTAATCGTTTGCCGAACTCAAAATTAACACTAGTCTTTTATTTAAGAAGCGTTATGATTATCAATCTTTAATTTTACTAGTTTGCATAAGATATTCAATTACAGAATTTAAGTATTATTTGTAATTTTAACTTATTAACATCATTTACTTTTGCACTCAATTCAGTTTCTTATGAAAAGAATTTTTAATATACGGAAGACAGACGATGAGAAACACAAAGCCGTGCCATTCTGTTTGATTTTCAAGTTTTAATATTATAAATATTGTCTCAAAATTTATAATTTGGGAATTTGAAGCACGGTGCTGCGGAGTTCAACTGCATTTTGTATTAAATTTAATGCAGTTAAACTACACAGTAACGAGTTTCAAAGGATAGAAAATTTTCGTTCGCTAATTCCGTCATTTGCCATAACCGATCTGGTAACGGGAGAAACAAAAAGAAAAAAAAAGATTATTTCCCAAATCATGTAAAATTGATTAGAAAGTTACAACAGAAAACTGACTAGCATTGTTACATCTCCCAAAGAAATAAATAGTAACTCTAATTTCAAAAAATCATATTAAAGTTTATTTATCATTATTATTGCGTGCAAAGACTAAATTTCTTTTCCGAAGTTCTCTGTGTCAGCAGGTACCTTTAATAATTTTGCACGACGCAAACAAACTAGCAAGGATAAAAAATCGTCTGCCTATAAACGGATGTAATATATCTTTTTTAAAGAATGTCTTTTTGAAATGGGCAAAACGAGAATTTAAGACTTCTAAAGATTAAATTACGATACATATGGCTGCCAAATGTTAAGCATATAATGCTAATTAGCAATATTCGAAAGCATAGCTAAATTTGGATGATTGAAAATAGCTGCGGATGCTAGATAGGCAGTACGCAAAATCTGTATGTTATAGCCAATACCATTTGGCTGTCCGAACATATGTTATTTAGGCAGCTGCTGAAGACGCCAGCATTTTGAGGTGTTGGAGGAGGTTCATTTAAGTGCTGATACGAAGTGTTGATAACTATCGTAAGGTAATTGTTGATGATATTTCGTAAGGTATTGTTGTGATGGTTAAAAAAAGATAAATGACAGTAAGTGCTGGTGTGATGTGGAACGCATAGAAGCAAGGCAGGAAATCAACGAGTAGCTCTTTTCTTTTGATGTTGATCATTCCGTAATTTCTCGAAATGGAAACAATTCCAAACAAGTTAAACAGTCGTCCAGAGATCTGTGCTCGGACAAGCAAGGATTAACACTTTTTCTGAACATCTATATATTATAACACTAGCCAGTCGGAATCGGAGAATGACATCCACAACCGTTGCATCCATGGTTGCAGTATTATTTAGTAAAAAAAAGTATTTGCAGGTACTTTCCGCCGAAGGCTAAACATGAAGGGACTGTAAATCTAATTAGCAAGTGTTCAAGTGTTTGTGGTCTATCAAACCCCTAATCCAGAGGGGCAAGTGGCGTCGGCAGCATCTCAACTGGATTGTCTCAGGCTGGTGCAACGTCCTGTTCACGGATGAATCTGGATTTGCCATTGAAGCAGATGATATGTATCTAAGGGTCAGGAGAGGAAGAGGCATATGGAATCAGGCCCAGAACGTCACGCATTAAAAGGTGGCACTTTCCTGGTGTGGGGTGGAATTTCAATGGCATCCCGCACTCAGACAGACGGTTCTTTGACGACTGTGCGTTATCTAGAAAGTCCTACATCGCAATGTGAGACTATGCTGCAGAAGGTGGTCCTGATTTCCCGCTAAAGGACTATAATCCGTAAGAGGAACTAACATTGTTAGTGACTACGTGGATAGTGAGTATATTGCTCGTATGAAGTGGCCTCTGTGTTCTCCCGATCGTAACCTCGACGAACATGCCCTCAGGTGTGCTGTCTCTGCACATCTAGCTCCACTCTCAGACTGTTTAAAACTGTCATAATTGAGAAATGGCCATTCCTAGCATATACGATTGTTAAACCCTTCGTACAGAGCACGGGCAATCGCTGTAAAGTTTGTATGGACATCCAGTATGGCCACATAATTGATTAATTTAATTTTTGTTTGATCTATATACGTAATATTTGTTTTCTTTCATGCATAAACACATTTTCTAACCTTCATGTGCAATTGAGTGCCGCTCTAAGCTTCACTTTTGCATATTTGCTGATTTTACAGTTGTGGGCTTAACTAAGACAGTGTGTATAAGAGCTGTAATTTTTTACACATTCCTCTTTTCAATAGCTTAACTTACCAACCGAGAGCTTAAAATTAATTGTTTAAAGGTCCAGGTACCTTTAAGACGTCAGAACGTACCAAATAGTTTAAGACAATTTCTAAGGAATTTCTCCCTTCTACACTTCTTCACAGTTTGTAAAGGAATCTTTCTTCTACTAATCACATTGGAAATCACTTTGGCATGCACTCGAGCGTGCTGTTTACTTCATCAATCTAATCTCAGACAGATGGAAACTGCTGTAATGGAGAAATGGCCATGCTAACCTCTGCGACGGATGATACCTCACTGCAAGCATAAGCAATCGCTGTAAAGTTTGTTTGAATATGCGTGGTGGTCTCATACCTTAATGTAATTTTTTTTATTTGCTTTTAACATTAAACATCAATTTGTTAGTGGCCTAAATATGACGTCATCATACTATTGACAAAAATCAAACATTATTTTCGCCTTTGTACACAATACTTGTTTTCTTTCATGCATAAACACATTTGCTACCTTTATCTGCAGTTTGGTATTAATCAAATCTTTGTTTTTCCATTGATTTTAGCATCTTACGCTTAACTTCTAGAACCCGATGTATTTAAGTTAGCTTAAGTTCCTAAAAGTTAAATATTTGTTCTTTGGATTTGTGTTTCTTAGATAATGTAATTTCAAAACCAAAAAGCTAATGCATATCACAAGAGGTTAAATGCGCTTTGCGCTAAATGTAATCAATACTTTCATTGTTTGAAAAATGAGATCCAGAATTCATCGTCTTCTTAATGGAATTCCTCATCATTTAAGAGATATAAATGTACAGGTACAGTTTAAACACTTACAAACTCCCTTAAAAGATATTACCTCCTTCTATGAAAAAACATTCAGCTCAGCCCTTTTTGATATCAACGCAGAAAATAGGATGGACAAAATATTTACTTAGAATTTTACGAAGCTATTGCATTCTTAGCAATGCGATATTGTAAAATGGTATATAAAAATAGCTGCATCGGAAAGGGGGAGAAAACGAGCTCAATAGATGAAGTCTTATTAAGTGTTGTCGCTAAAAAAAATCTTGAGTCGGAAACTTCAGTCTAACATTTCGAAGAGAAGGTATTTTCAAACTTTTTCTTGCATTGAAGCATTTTAAAAGAATGGTGGTCGTTGTCGACCCCTAACATTTTTCTCTATATTTTCCTAACATTTTCCTCATTTCATAATCATCACACAGATAATTTCGCATAAATAACTTAAAGCTAACACAAAAAATTTCGATTTGTTTGTCATTATTCTTTGTCATTTTATCATTGTTATTTTTAGTTTCAGAAATGTCAACGAGTTTTGAGAAATAAAGTTACTGATTCTAGTGGACAAAATTTCCATTTTAACCAATGTCATGGCTGCAGTTGATGTTTTGGTGAATACTTATATACATAATGGAGAATGTCCGAGTGTTTGTCGACAAATTTATTCCAGCCTTGATGAAGTTTGGCCCACTTTCAAAAAAATGTAATGTCATTAACTGCTAAGATTTCTCAAACACTATCTCATGGAATCGGCATTTTTATATGCATAGATTTTACGCTAATTCGGCGGTTTAAAAGCTTTGTGATGCCACTTCGTAAAGAGTAAAATACGTTTCAAATTTAATCAGGGAACTCGGCGATATTGTGTTGCCATTAAGCAAAGCACAATATGTGTGTCTTTCGAATTTAATGAGAAAATTAAATAATTTAAAAAAAATATGTTGCCACTGCTCAAATTAAAATACTTTTAAGTGTGCTATCGTTCAGCATAACGTAAAATATTGAATTTTCTTATCAAATTTATTCAATTGTTAATTAACAGACTGTGATATTTAAGATAAACTTACATCGAAATGCGTATTCTGCTATGCTGCTTTTGAAATTTTTGTAATCTTGTTGTTGAATTGTATACAGCATAAGAGCGAAGAAAATGATGCTTAAATACAGCTTAAAAATAATCACTTCTTTTAAAGCGATAATACAGGTTAAAAAGAAGGAAAAAAATGTTAGTAGAAGTGAGTGCAACAGCAGACTGGTAGACTGCGAGCTCATAACAAACCCTTTTGGGCAACGTGAAAATCTGAAACTTTTCAGATTTTTTTATATTAATTTATAGCTTGAAGCGTGAAGTGTATTAATTAAAATCACTTATATATTAATATATTGAAGAGTGTCCGTTTTTTGTTTTTGTATGTGTGTGTGTGTAGTTTATACAGATCTACAATCTTATTTTGATCCTGATGAAAGTTTGCACACCTGATGTTCAAAACAAAAGGAAAATCACTGTTTATATAAAATTTAAAAATAACAAGCGCCCTCCATAGGGTCCACTATCAAGCGTTTATACACCCATCTTGGTGCATTTACTACACCCACCTTGCGTATATATTATTCATCTTAGGTTACGTAGCCATTGTTGCTCAGCAGAATCCACTGGTAAAGCGCTTAACACTGGTAATTTTACCCGGTTTCAAATACTGGTGAATGGGCCGGCTGCATGGGAGTTTTGGTGGTTTTATCCATGTATAAGGTGGGTGCAAACTAGTTTTCCCATAGAAAGTTCTCCAGGAAAACATGCCTTAAGTGTGGTCAAAATCGTATGACATACACCTGCAAACTTTCAAAAGAAGAAAAGCCGACTCGCGTGCATTAAAAATTGGACCACTTTGGTTCATCTAAGTTCTGCGAATTTCGACCTAAAATTCATAGCAGGATTGATGTTGAGAAGTCGACTTCGAAACCGAAACTACCTGCCGCAGAAATTTCGAATAGAAGCTTTCCTACTGTGACCGGTAGACCTGTTGTAAGTGAACGGACTTTAAATCAAAATTGTTTTCTGATGTTTTCAGACAGCCTCCTGATTTCAAGGTTGACGAGAACATAAAGCTGCTGATTTGCAAATTCTTTGAATTTGTGGGGAAGTATAAAAAGATTCAGTCTCATAAAAGTAAAGCAACAACCTGTGTTAGACGTAGATTTCTAGCATAGAAACTATTTATTTCGAGGGCGAAAAAAGTCCGTATTTATCAGGAGCAAAGAATTTGGCAACTGAAAAACCAAGTTACGACTCTATCCTATGGAAACCGCAACGGATGAGAGAGTAGCGCCATCTGTTAGTAAAACTAATGACGAAAATTGCAATATTAGGATAACAGAGATTTAAAAGTATTAGGCAATATTATATTAAAATCATTAACTAAACAAGGCAAATTTTTGTGAATGAGAAAAGCTTCAAGAAAATCTAATTCTCTTGAAGCTTTTCTCATTCGCAATGAGAAAAGCATTAACCAAACAAGGTAACAACTAAAATCATTAACTAAACAAGGTAAATTTTTGCGAATGAAAAAAGCTTCAAGAAAATCTAATTCTCTAGTGGAAGAAGGTTTCTGGATAATTTTTGCTGACGCAAAGTCGAAACAGATTAAATTTCTAACTATGATTAGCAACCGAAGATTTGAAAATTCCACATTTTCGGACATAAGATTCATGATCCTTAATGCGAAATCTTAACGCTGTTTTGGTTTAGCCGGTATATCTCGAACCACACTGACAACATATGCTATAAATTTCCTAAGAATTGAAGTCAGAAATAGTATCTTTATCTATAACAATGACCATGGAGAATGACCATTGATAAAGCTCTTGAAAGGTTTTCCTCTTTCTATCCAAGAAAGCATTCTGCTGTTAGAAACAACATAAATAACCTAATCGTGCTTACCTTTCACCTTTCTGTGAGTTACAAAATTTCCAAGAATTCTTCAAAAGTTCAATTTCCAATTCATTTTCTGGCCTATCAATAAAATCCATGGTTCAGTTCTTAAAGATACTATTTCTGACTTCAATACTTGGGGAATTTATAACATATCTTGGTTCGAGATATATCGGCCAAACCAAAAGGGCATTGAGGTTTCGCATTAAGGAATATGAATTTTATGTTCGAAAAGGTGAAATTTACAATTTGATTGCTAATCATAAGTGGAAATTTATTCGCAATTTCGACTTTGAATCTGCAAAAGTTATCCAAAAAGCTTCTTCCATTGGAGAATTAGATTTTCTCGAAGCTTTTCGCATTCACAAAAATTTATCGTGTTTAGTTAATGATTTTAATCCAGTATTACCTAACGCTCTTAAATCTCTGCTATCCTGATTTTTCAATTTTCTTTATTATTTTTACTAATTTCTCGTCTCTCTATATTTCTTTGGGTAAAAATATGTTCGTAACTTGGTTTTTCAGTTGCAAATTTCTTTGCTCCTGATGAAGAGGGATTTTGTTCGCCCTCGAAATCGATAGAGTTCCTATGCTAAAAATTTACGCCTAACACAGGTTGTTGCTTCACTTTTATGATTTATTTGACGCGTCCTTCTCTTCTGTCTTAAAGATTCAGTCTCCTCAAGAAATGTTTTACTTGCCCTTGGGATGGTAGAACGGATGATAAAAAAAATTAATTTTAATCTGGTGTGTCTTCGACAGATGATTTCTGGAAATTGTTTCTTTTAGTACGTCTGTCGTGCGATAGATGACTGGATTTTGTCGTCAGATACTTGTCATCATGTTTAAGGTGGACTTTTTTCTCGCCTACAACGATTTGGGCTTTTCTCTCCATGCCTGTGATATGGTGGCCTATACTTGTCTTGCAAATTGTCTTTCCCCTTTGGGGTTACTACGTTCAGATTACTTTACGTTATGCGTCCATACAGCAATATTTGTTACCCAGCCGTAAACGTCGCGCGGCAATATTTGCACAAAACAAACAAACAGTCGCTTCTCTCTGCTTTTCGAGAAGTTCAGTTTCTAGAAGACATGTCTGAATGAAGAGTTGCCTGGACGAGGACAGCGCAGGCATTTCCGGCAAAGGGACGATTTTACGAGTGGTCAAGTTGTAGGCTTAGGCATAGAATATGTACTGTTAAGAAGGAAAACTTCGCAGAAGCAGAAGTGGCTCCCTTCCAACGAAAAGGGAAACAACTGCGCGTGAAATATCTGTCGCCAAAAAGCGCCAAAGCTCGAAGCTGAATGTCGAAGTTGGTTTGGACAGGTTCGACCGTTACGTTTAGCAAGAGTTTAAACTAAGAATAGGTTCTTTGGTTTCAAGTAGCGATATGGACAATGGAAGTTCAACAGCGAGTGAAAGTGAAACTTCACCTAATATTTCATCATTTCCGAATTTCAATTATTGCGACAAGTCAAAGAACGATTCATGTGTAACCCGTGTTCCTCAATTTCCTATACACGTCGAGGAGGGGGAAAATGTCGGCTAGGTACCAAAGAACCGGCATATCACAGAGGGGAAATTCTCGCCAACAGATTCCGTCGCCAAATTCCTTGGCGAACGTTCCCTTTTCTTTGTAGCGGCGTTGCAGACAAAGTGATTTACATTACGTCTATGGAGCCTTTCCTTCTTTACATAGAGGTTCTTTGGCTTAGGTACGGCTGGTAGGTCTTACCTTCGTATCCCATCTATAGTGCCTATGGCGGAGCAGATTAAGGATGATCATTATTATTACCATCGTATAGCTGCTGAAACGCATGTATGTGTATCATTGTGCACAGAATTTCGTCTAGACGGACGCTAGGAAATGGAAATAGCCGTGAAAGACCAGGTCCTGTAGACGTACTACAGAACGCATATGGAAAGAAGCGGTGGCGGCCCCACAGTCATTACTATAAACATTTTGAGAAATGTACAGGGAGCTTTGGACTCTCCAATATTTGGCAGAAAAGTTTATCGACGTATGGCTGAAAGCGGCTTGCACGCAAACCGCCCAGACTGCCATTAACGCCAATTGAAGTGGAAGACTGCGATGGTTAACGAACCACAGGGAGAGAATGGCGCAAACCAACAACGATCTCGGTTTTGCTTGTCTGATGATTCTTACACTTTACTTGTACACTTAAGCGTGTACAGTCTTCGGGGAGATAGAGCCAATCTGACTGCTAATGATGAACGCCATACCACTCGTCAACGTGGCATAATGTTAAGGGTGCCATCAGTCATGACAGCAGGGGTGACCTACCACTGTTAAGCATCGATGAAACATTGACGGCACGTTGATGAAGTGCTCCAGCCGGTTGTGATACTTTACCTTCCGCGGCTGAAAAATTACAGAACAACGCGACATTGCGCACGGCATTCGTTAGCCAACAACCTTTCCAGCATGTCCCAGTTTATTGCTTGGCCTGAGACGGCACCTAATCTTTCGCCGATCGAGCTTACTTGGAACATGATTGATCGTCATCGGAAGATGAACTTTCGAGAAGGGTTCAGAGACTGTAGGCTTCCTTCCCTCAGGACACTATCTGCAAGCTAATTACATCTGTACCTCGTAGAGTTGCAACTTGCATCGCCTCGAAAGGGGATAAAAAATCTTGGTGATTCTGTGTATATTTCAGAGCCGTAAAAAATTTATCTTTCTTTAAATAACATCACTGATTTACATATGCCTGCTCCGTCTATGTATCAGTTAATATCACGTTCTAATCAATAAAAATGAAGAACTCCCGTATGAAAAAAAATTGACCGGGATATTTAATTTAAAATTTTGCAGCTTTGAATGTCATTTTGAACTTGTCTTGAGGAATCGGTTGATGAAATTAGAATAATTCGTAAAACTAAGTTTTAACGATGTGAAGCAAAAAATGAGTACAATTTAATAGTCCGTACAGGGAAGTCATGCAATGATCAGAATATTTTTTTAATTTACCACAATGGCAAATAAAAAACAATAAACATCTCGAAACGGTTCGCTTCCAAAGGTTCGGGGGCGGATAATTATAAAATTTTTGACAAAATAAGCTTTATTAAAACTCCATAAAATGATTAATGAACTAAATGGAGAAAAATAATTTACTTTATAGTTTAATGGGAACAAAAAGTTAAATAATTGCAAAATTACATTCTACAGTTTTTATATCACTAATGATAAAAGCGTAGGGCGTTTTTTATAAGCTTTTATTTAATTCACTCATGGTTGTCTCATGGTTAAAAGAATACCATTGATGATTAATCTAAATATTTAACCGAGTGAATGCGACCAACCGTATGAATGCGACCAACACTTATAGTGAGCTAAATGAAAGCTTATAAAAACTAATAATCGGGAAATTATCTAAGTGCATCTAGCGTTTTAAAAGGAGTAAGACCTTTTCGACAGCGAAAAACGTGAATATTTCTTCTTATAAATAACCCGGCAAATTTTCTCAGAAAAATTTATTGCATAGTCAAAATACTTTTTAAAGAAATTATACGTTATTATTATTATTATTATTATTATTTTCTTAAAGTAGAAATTTTATTTTTATTACCGACGAAGATATATATTTAGGGTGGACGTCTTGGAAACGCCTTCAAATGATGGATTTCAGATACATGATCGTATTTACGTACTTTGAAATTTAAAATCTTTTATCATTTATAGAATCATTTCGAATTTACATTGACAGTCACAGATTTATTCAGAATGTAAGAACTTATTTTTATTCTCAAATGCAGGGCTGAATCATTTTAAATTCTTTTTAATTCAGGTTCGAATTCTTAAAACATGCACCCTATTTTTAAACAAAATCAATTCCTCCATAGTTTATTTCTTCTTGGAAAGAAATTTAAATACGCTCACTCATTACATTTAAGTTAGTAACATTATAAAACGAAATATAAAGATAAATAACAGAGCATAATCATTAGGAAAGTCACAGTCGAAAAGCTGTCTAAAAGACACCTAATTAATTTGTCTCTTTAAAGAGTCTTAATTTACGCAATTTATCTTTTTTTTTTTAAAGTATTACAAACTTAAACATGTTACCGCATTTTCTGGCGTATTCCCCCCCCCCCAGGTTTAACGCCTGATTCTGAAAATGTGTAATATTATTCCAGATATTAAAATGTGTAATATTATTCCAGTGATTTTCCACTTTCTAAGTGCGTTCAGAGAATGAGCTACCCTAAATTTTAGAATGGATTCTACCACGTAGTGCTTGTTTTCATCTTACTAACAAAGACAAATCTTCGCAAATTTTCTGCGAAGATCATATCGAACCTTTCCCTTTAAATTATCGAGCTTTATGTCGGCTTAATAATAGAACCGACTCGTTACAATGGAGCAAATACGAACTTACATTAGACAAAAGATTTTGCGAGTCAGCTGGCCATTCGCGTTTTCTAATTATTAATGTATGTTTGAAGGCCTAAGCGGTCGCAAAAACACCAATATGAAAGAGGGAGATTCAAGTTATAGGAACTAGAAATGAAGTTACTCTAAAGTGAATATTAGTATGTATTAATTTTGGAATGTAGGTTCTTTTTAGACACATAATATTGTGAAAGTTACCTGCAATTTATGCATGATCAGTTTTCATTTGTTATGTTCTTACTCTAACCGCGTCTTTCGAAAAATAAATGAGTCTCATATTTTTCCCTTCTAAATTTTACGACGCTAAAATTAGTTAAAAAAAGAAGAAAATCTGTAACAAAATACTGTATATATTTTTGGAATCAAGTGTCGGTTTTATTTTTTTAAATCAAAATTCAAAAATCGATTTTTGAAATGTTAATTTTGTCTTACTCTTCTTAAAGTTACATTTCGTTTGCTCATTCACGGAATAATATTTCATATCATTAAAACTGCACGTGTGCTTTCAGACGAATCGATCGCTTTGCAAAAGAAATATAATTAAGTAATGCAAGGAAAAATAAACACTTCTTGTTACCCTTATGTCCTTGCCTCCAGGGACGAGTAATGACTACCTGGGATGACCAGCCAACTATGGTAGCCTGGCCTTTAACAAGAAGGTTAATTCCGTGCCTTTGTTAAAAGCCATCAGAAAAGCTCTGATTTCTGATGACACCTCGTTAATTAAGCCGTCTCTTTAGCCCCTTTAATGAGACCCTTCATTCGGCTGGATATCGATTTTTTGATCCGGACTGTGGGATCCCGCATTTCACAGCAATTTTTACTTGTCACGTCACGTATTCGAAATGTTTCAGAATTTATGGCAAACTTTCTTACTAAAGGTGTCAAAAGGATTTGGATGAACACGGGCAATACTACTACCTCTTCTGTGAGGAGATGTTGACTCGGGTGGGGTTGGCTAACATGCCCTACCCGAGTCAACAAGAGAAATGAAAAGTTTTCAAGAAAAGAAAAGAGATGTTTTCTTGGAATATTTGTAGCCCAAGAGAGGTGCTGTTAGTCTCGACACTAAAATCTGTGCCGTCTTCACTTTTCAAATTATATAAAAAATGTAAACAAAATGTATGGCAACATAAGCAAAAGGATGTTGCCACCCAGTGCTGTCGCCATATACTATTTTTAAAGAAATAATGTAGCGAATATGAACAAAATGTACGGTAACACTAATAAAAGGATGCTGCCAAGCAGTGCTATCGTTATTATTATTTTTAAAGGTACAATATAGCCAATATAAATAACCAGTATTATTTCTAAAGATACAATAAAGCTAATATAAATAACCAGTATTATTTTTAAAGATACAATATAGCTAATATAAACAACCCAGTATTATTTCTAAAGATACAATATAGCTAATATAAATAAAATGTATCGCAGTAACAATAAAAGGATGTTGCCACTCAATGATCGCCATGTATAATTTTTAAAGAAATCATATAGCGAATGTAAAAGAAAATGTAGAATAACATTTAACACTATATCGGAATTCAAATATTATGTTGCTATTAAATATTTTGTGATTCTACCTTTCAATTTTATGAGGGGTATGTGCAAAGAAGGCGATGTTTAATAATAAAGTTAAAAAGGTGGGAATATGTGAACCTTATTTTGTTAAAAAAAAGGCTGAGCTTAGATATGATGAATTGAGGAAACACTGAAAAGAAATAGAATAATGTATTGCAATACTTAAAACTGTACCAAGAAATTTAAAAATAGGCTGTTTTAAAAATTTTGTGATTTTACCATTGAATTTTATGTCTTGTAAGGGTGAAGAAAGTGATGCTTAACAATAAAGTCAAAAGGACCAAAACAGCTGCATTAGAAACAGGGAGTTCTAGAACAGATTGGTCATCTGCGATGCTCATAAAAACCTTAACAAGAGCTCTGGTGCAAGGTTAAAATCTGAATCCTTTCAGACATTCCTTCTTTTTTTAAACCTTCTGTCAATATATAAGCATACATAAGAGAAAAAGATTTCGGTCTTAAAATACCTTATAATGAATTTTCATTGAACAAGCACGAATTAGAGTTCCTATAACATGTTTGAACAGTTTTTCCAATATCTGTCTGTGTTCGTCAGACCATTATCTTACCACCTGCCCTCTTACCAAAGAACACCTTGAAATACCTAGTAAGAGTACACAAGACTTCTTCAAGCTTATAGTAAAATAACGTCATCTGGTGACAAGGGTCGCCCAGGTTAACCACAACTTGTGAAACTCGTAGCTGACCTTACATAATTTTTTTTCTGAGATGGGGAAACTAATAGAAACAGTATCTATTGTAAGAATTTAGTATTCACTCAATTCATTTCTAGATGTTTAACTTTTTCTACTACTACTACTTTTGGATAATACGCAATACACGTTGGTAAATTTCTTTAAAATATGCAAAGTGTTGTCCACAGTCTGTAAAGTATATTTGTAATGTGTATTATTGTGTGTTCTGCTCTAAAGTAATTTGAATATCTTGTAGGGTCCACTTGTCTAACTGCTGTGTTAAACCTGGAAGTGTAGCAGTAACAGCAGAGAAGAAGGGTTAAAAGTACCCTTTATTGCACTGTTTAGAAATTTACAGTGCGTCAACTTGACGCTAAAAAGCTACTCCTCTGCTTGGGCGGTAACTGAAACAGTAACAACTGAACTAAAAATTTGAATATATTAACAAGTAGTAGAATTACGCTGCAAGGCTCAGACAATCCTCTTTCCTAACACAGAGTTCAAAAATCTAGTGGCAGCAAAGTAACTGGCTGTTACGCCACGTTTAACCAGCATTCAATGCTAAGCAGAAGCTCACGCTACAAAAAGCCCAGAGTTCGCCCACACTCTCTAACTTTCCCTTCTAGAACTTGGTATTTAAAACTTTCTCCTCAAAGTAGAATTTGCATTACTTTACGCGCGCTACAAAATTTAAATATTCTGGCATTGACAGTTAAGGGAAATGAAGGCTTATAGGAAAGTAACGTAAAATAAAATTTAATTGGTTATTTAAAATAAATATAAATCCCTGCAATCTGAAATGATTACAGTTACAATTTATCTCGTAATGCGGGGATGTGACTGAACCCTTTATTGAATTATAGTGTCTCCGTCTCTCGTCAACTGTCGATTGTCTGTATATGAATGTGACAATTTTTTCGTCCGCAATGACTCTTATTCTGATTTCCGTATTAAGGCTTTTTTGCATTTATGTAATCAGTTGTTTAGTTTTTGGATAAAATCGAATAACCGGAAGTGGAACTTTACTCGAAACCCGCAATAGTTTTTAATAGACTAACCGGAAGCGGTAATAACAAGCATTGTTTATTAATACCGAAATATCGCAGGGATATACACGGAAATCAAAATTCATTTATATTTGTTGATAGAAATTATACAAAAAACTTAAATTATGGTATTCATATTTATTTTAATAAGCACTTAATTTTCTTAATTAAAATCTAACTCACATGTATATTGTTCAACGGACGAATAAAATACAATTTGCGATTCCTTTAAAAAAAGACAATCACTTAATTATGTTGATATAAATTTAAAAAAACGTTTTTGTAAGGGCGAATTATGTCCAATCACATATAATCCAAAATTTCGTATTACAGGCCTTTATGTTTATTGAAACAACTAATTAGACTCTGTTTCCAAACAACCAACAAGAATTGATAATTTATTTACAGATTATTGCTAAACGTTGAACTCAAAGCATTGCGCCTATCAGTGGGAGAGCGGCCAAAGCGCTGAATACTGGCAGTTCGGCCCGGATTCAAATCCGAGGAGAGGGCTGGCTGCGTGATTGATCTTCATGATCGATCGTGTTTTTCCCATGGGTAACGTGATCATGTGTAAGTTTCCCTTAGAAAGCCCTCCACAAAGGCATACGTCCTTTAAGATATAGAACCCTCGTTTGCTTTGCCTTTACACCCCACATATGTCACGTATATATGAATCGATTTTCCGTGAAAAGTCTTCGACAAAGTTATCCATCCTATAGGCAGTTATCCACTCATGTGCTTTGCTGTAATCAAAATGGACAAAGATTCAGTATGGCTAAATTTGTACTTATTCTGATCACAATCACCTTAGGAGAAGTCCCCAAATTTTCAGAATGTGCCAAATCCGGCAACTATGCAATAACGTAACGGTTCTTCAGTTACGCAACGTCGTCAGTTTCGTACGTGTTCTTTTTATTATATTCAAATTTTTTTTAAATACAAATGATGATATATTTGGATTTAAACTCAATTTTAAAATATGCACTTTTTATACTTGCCATCAAAAGATTAAACTGAAGCACAATTTCGGCAGGAATACTATAATTTGCCATAAAACCGCTAAAGGGAACAAAGATGTGAAGCATCGTTAGACAGCCAGTGCGCTAAGCCGAGTTTGTACATAGAAAAAAGAACATTCGAGAAAAATTACAGAAGATTTCGCGAAAAATAAAAGCTTTTTAGTTTTGTAACTATATCATATAATTGCTATTTCATAAACAAAATTTATATTTTAAGTTGCTAAAATGTGTTTTTCTTCGCCATGTTGATAATGTTTGCCGGCATGATAAATATTTGCGGAGGCTCCGACGGGTTATTGATTGAATGTTCTCTGAATCGAATCATTTCATTTTTGTACCTAGCTCTAAGGCTGTACGCTTGCGTTAATTTAAATGGAGCATTTGAAGTCATGGCGCAGTGCGCCGCCAAATAGGCGATAACCGCTAGATTCTGGCATCCTAGAATTTTGGTAGCTGATGTGAATGACGTGAATGATAGCAAATTTGGTGATAAAACAGTTACATGGCATTTGCAGAATATGAGATAAAGAATTGGCAAAACATGAAGTTAGGTGCAAATTTTGATAAACAAACTTGACTTTTAGTAGAATTATATCATGTATGTATGAGTAGTTGGCGTTAGTGAATGTGCATGAGAGAAATTGACATGGTATATATCCAATGAATAAACAAAATACTGAAACCTAGTGCCCTCGGCGAGTGAAATTAAAGTAGTTAGAAATAAGATAAAATTAATGATAAAAAAGAAATTCAGTCAAGTGGCAATCATTTGAGGAGGTTAGTTTTTAGCAGTGTTTGTTTACATTCTGCGAGATGATGATTGTTGTAGAAACATAATTTAATGCACAAATACTGGAGTTATTTAGCTGAGGATGAAGTAGCTGAAAAGGCACAATGATGAACAACAACTTGAGTTGAAGGCATGAAGTAGCAACCGCTTATGCTAATGAAGATTATACATAACTGTGTAAAACTTATGCGTTAAACAAAGCATCACTTGTTAAGGGATGAAAAATCTTGGGTAAAAAAGGCAAATAATTCTTGGATAAATACGGTGATGATGAGATAGAAAAAAGTCGATATATATGCTTTGTAAGAGGCAAAGTCCAAGCTTTGTAAGAATGAGAATGAGATTGATGATGAACAAATTAATTTATAAATATGATGCAACATATAATGGGAACAGTAATTTTAAATTGAATGCTGGGGGTGAAGTAAAAAGTTGTATGTATGAAGTAATGAGTATTTTTGTAGTTGTTGCAACATTTGAAGTCATAAAAAAACGAAGTAAGAAACACTTTTGCAATAGCAGAAGCATTCACAATTATAAGAGTTTCTTCGTTATGCAGAAAATCACTTGGTAGGTGATGAAAACTTGGATAAATAGTACTAATAACATTGGAGTAAATATAAGTAATTGATGGTGAGATAAATCAAAGTCCATAAATGCTTTGTAAGAGGCAAAGTCTAAGCTTTGTAAGAGTGCAAATGAGTAAAATGATGAATTGATGAGTTACAGCACATAATGGATATAGCAATTTTTAAGAGGTTGTTTGCAGGAGTGAAGTAAAATGATGCAGATTACCAATTTGGGGTATGAAATATATTTTTTGGCCTAATTCAGTCTTGTATGAGAAGAGGATCATAGTTGGAGAGAGATTTGATGCTTTGGAGGGATGAGGTGTCAACGCTAGCGAAGAATTTATGAGTTGTCGACAAGATGTAAGATTCTATGTGGTCAATTTTTAAGTCGTAGTGAATTTGATCATTTCTAAGGTAGATGGGGGCTGAAAGCACAAGTCGAAGAATTTAATTCTGAATGACTTGAAGTGTATTTCTTTGATTAATGTTGATAATGCTCCAAGCAGGGATAGCATAGATTAAGATCTGATCATGGTTAGGATCTGATCATGGTAAGGCAGAGCTTCCTTTTATTTTCCACTGAAAAGGTAGAGTTCCTTTTGATTAAAAGAAAAATGCTTATAAAAGAAGCGTTTGTCTTTTTTGAGACATAATTGATATGTGCATTGAATTTAAGTTTACTGTCGAGGATGACACCTAGGTATTAAACTTCACTTGCTATTGGAATGGGGGTGTTGTTGAATCTGAACTGCTGGTTAATTTTGATGCTGGTTTTGTGCCTTCTAAAAATGATGGATTGAGATTTTTCAGGATTTACTTTAATTTTCCAATTTTCAAGCCATTTGATCAGGATGTTGAGTGCGATTTGAAGTTAGCCAGCTGCATGTGCAGGGTCGATAGAATTGGTGAAGATAACAGTATCATCAGCATACTTCAAGATGTTAGCTCCCAGTGGTGTAGGCATGTCATTTATATATAAATTAAATGCACAGGGGCCTAAAATTGATCCTTGTGGAATTCCACTGAAGATA
>KK116922.1:497592-514434 GCA_000611955.2 Stegodyphus mimosarum
AAAAAATATTAAATTTTCTAAATATTTTAATATGTAGGTATGTAATTTCTTATATTCAGTTTATAAGGAATTGTAAGTATTATTTACTTAGTAAAAGTTACTAAATACGTATCAAATTATTAATTTTTGCACCTGACTTATAAAGCCTAATATACATTTGAGGATTACTTTTTGTCTCAAATATGAACTTATATATCAGAAAATACAGCATATATGATTTTTCTAACTAGCAGTAATAGAGAAAAACTTGAATATTTTATTAGTAAAATCAAGCTAAACTGAGCGATTTTCGTTAGATCAATGAATCAGTTTTACTATTGAGATTGGTATTCCGAAGTTTAATTCTTTTATATAATATAAATGCAATTGAAGTTAGAATAAATTTTAATTTAAAATCATATACTTCCGTATTACTTAAAAGTGTTTGATGTTCTGGTTTTTAATTCCAAACAACTTTAGCTTTCTCATTTGTAATCTTCTGAACTCTAAATTAATGAGACTTGAAAACTGAGATTTCTTTTCCTTCTTTCCATCTAAAGTGAAATTTTCGTTTTTAAATCTGCTCAAAGATGTTTTAATGCATTTTCCTCATAGTAAAATCGAAATGAGATGATTATAAGATTACAAATCTTCAAGTTTAATATTCTTAAGGCTTGCAGAAAAGGAGAAAATTAAAATTTCTGCAATAAGAAACAAACAAACCGAACTTCAAAAAATCTTGTCTGGAAGCTTTCTTAAAATAATTCATTTCCTTTTAAATTCTTCGAGTTTTTACAAGATTATCACCTCGAATGAATTTTATAATCTGGCTCAAGAAGGTAAAAAAGAAGCAAACAATTATTTATTGTGACGATACAGAATGTTATCAGAGAAACCGTAAATTAGAAATGTTTATTGGAGAATTTGGTTTTTGGTGAAACGTTTTGTAGAATTTCACTAACATAAAAATTATAATATTTTCAAAGCAGATAATTAATTTTTTAGTAAAAATGTCATCTTCTTTCTCCTTTTTCTCTTTTTTTTTTCATTTATATTTACACTAGATTCCCTCCCCCCCCCAGTTTATACTATATTTCCTCGCGAATTTTCCTCCTAGCTCTTTAGCGACAGGTTCTGAAAATTAAAAAAAAAAAAAATATTCGCATCATTTTCCCCTTCCTCCGATGTGTATAGTGTTTCCTTCTGACGATATATTTTTATTTTTATTCAGTGTATTGAATATTTGCATTTCACCGATTTTTATTTCCTAGCATTTATTATCTGAAATGTATTTTTCAGGTATTAAGTTTCCCGTACATGGTAGGTGTTCTCACACTTAAGAAGTTTTCTAATCGTGTGATTTCGCGTTACTTCTGTCTTTTTACGTTTCAGCTCATCATGGCCTTACCTACTGCTGACATATTCCATCTTTCGAAATCGGGTCTTTTGTTCGCCTTCCAGCTCCTTCTTTCTTCTTAGAAACTCTGGTGCTCTTGAAAACTGTCCCTCTTGGGAACTTCGGTCAAGATTCTTTCACGTGAGGTGCCCTTAGGAGCCCAAGTAATTGGCTTACCAGGTAATTGAGCAGTTTAGTTTCCGTCATATATCAGCTGAACTTCCATCAGATACCATACTTTTAATATTACTATGTATTCGTATTGGAAGGTAGGTTTCTTTTAAAGAAATAATACAGTGATAGTTACCAGCAGCTTATCCACAACAACGTTTTTTATTATGTTGTTACAAACGTATTACAACGTTCTTCGGAAATTAAATAACTCGCATAATTTTCCCCTCTCGATTTTTGAATGATAAAATTGATTTAAAAAAGGAAAAAAATACGCGAGAAAATACGGCAATTCTTTCTTCGAATAAAAACATTACGCTTAAAGTTATGATATTAATTATTCCTAATCTACATTAAAAAGATAATGTAATTTAAATATTTTTATTACAATACGACGAATAAATCTTTAATATGCAGGGTACATTTCCTGTATTTAGTCAAAACCAAAACCCTCCTTTTTTCTAATATGTTTTTTCTCTGAAATGTATTATTGTTATTTCGAATGGCCAGAAAATGGCAATTTAGGGCATTCTGGAAATGGGCAATACCTATCTGACATTTAGCTATTCCATTGCCGAGAACGTAACCCGGGGTGCTTCAAAGGGGGTGCGACTGATTTTACATTTTCGAGAATGGGAGAATTACGTCCCAGTTTGGATAGAGAACAACCCGACAAGGATGGATCTAAGTGACTCCCCCCCATCTTTTTCTGTTATTAAACCTCTTGCGAGAACTTTCGAATCGCCCGTATTTTAAGTGCCACATGCTGCACAGATACTATACATTTACAGAAGAGTTTAATCGTCATACATCATATAAAATAATTACGCTGTTTAAATATTAAATAAACCACACACAGGGAATTATAGACCTTATATATAAACTGTATTATCTACTGCTAGTTATATCAGCCATGCCTAACTTGGTAGCTTCAATTTAAGCCTGTATCTATTACTAAGCACTAGAATGCCTAAAATCTAACAATGGTAACAATGTTGGGTCACAGCTAAATCGTCGAAATCGATTAATTTCACAATTACAGTCGTCTTTTACAGAATTATTACGAATCAAAATGAATGCCGTATTTACTCGCGTGTTTCCCTCTATATCTTTTTTAGCACAACTTTGTGAACGTTTTTAAATATTGATGTAATTTTTCTCTTTCTCAAGGCGTTCAGAAGGTAAGTTTCCCTAAATTTCAAAATGATTTCTTCCATGTAGTGTTTGTATTCACTTTGGTAAGTGCTTTGCTCGTCGATTTTAGTTATATAGGCTCTGATTGAAGAAGGATATATATCAAAGAGCTCTAAGTGATAGCGAATGCTGCTGGTCGTTCTGAAGTTCATTGCACGTATTAAGAAAGACTGTACAACGATGAAGACGATGACAGCGGTGACCTTAGCGACGATTTACAAACTATGAAAAACGGCACAGAAAGCATTTCCAACGGCACTAGACGATTTGAGGCCTAGGGTATAGCAGTGCATAACAAGAAAAGTGAAGCGAGATTAAGGTGCAGGAAAGTAGAAATGAAGATATCTGATTAGTAATGCTAATACTACTAGGTATTCTTATTGAAAGACTTCCTTTTAAAGAACTAATACTATCATAGTTATCACTAGTTTGCTCATGAATATTTTACTTTTCTTATATTCTTACGATTGCCGCGTCCTAGGGAAATTAAATAAGGCGCATAAATTCTTCCTCTCGATTTTGGTACGATAAAATTCGTAGAAAAAGTGCAGAAAATGAGCCAAGTAAATACGGTATTCATCTAAAATTTTATTTTTTAGCATTTATCCTAGAAACTAAACTAGGTCCTATTTTCGAGTAAGTGCGGTATTATGAGGCCATTATATAGAATATTCCCCCTACAAGTGTTCCCGCGTAGGATTTTCGCCAGGTTGTTGTTGTCTTGCCCATGAACTACATGAAAGAATGGTTGCCAGAGCTTCAAGGAAGTTCAACTTCTACTTCCACCCAATTCTGCGGGAGAGCAACCCGGAGGAGGGGGGCTCGACTTTCGACTCAACATATATTTAGAATGTCCCCATGCCGCAAAGCCACTATACATTTACAAACACCCATGCCTTCTCCAAGATTCGAACCTTGGCCCTTCGATTTCGCAGTAGACTTCCCTAACCACTATACCGGTACCTGGTTATGACCACTATAACCTGGACCGCATTTTCGCCATGTAATTTACGGAATTTATAATGTCAGAATTAAAGTTTGAAAGCGAAAACCTAAAACAGAATTATCAGTGCAACGACTGGTAAATAGCGAAGACTAAGTTATGCTGGCAGATTAGTTCGATAAAACGTTTCACTACCGTATGAAAAAAACTGACAGAAATATTTCAAGTTAGGATCATAGTTAGGGCAAATTCAAGGCCGAAATGTTTTTCTGTGTAAGTAAAAAAAAATAAAATATCAGCTTAGAAAAATTCTTCTGATAGTAAGAGATTAACTGACGAACATTTCTAGCATATTATTGTGAGATATATTGCTAAATATATTTTTTTTTTCAAAATGGCTATTATCTTCGCAGAGAATTACACAATTCGCGTTCTAGAAAACACTGGTCGGCATTAGTATTAGGAGGTAGCTAACTCGTAATAATATTTTTAGTAATTAAAATAAAAACCATATGTATTTCAATGAATTTTTGTACAATTACCAGATTACGATTCAAAGATAATAAAAATCTGAAAGCCTTCAGATTTTACATCACGCCCAGAAGGCACTTTTGTTAACGTTTTGTGTTTAACCTTTATTTATTAAATATCATGTTCTTCGCATCTAAACCATAAAATTCAGTTCGAGCATTATCGCAAAATAATTTTAAATTGAGCATATCTTTAGAGTTTCCGATACACAGTATCACGCGCTGGAGATAAAAATGTTTTTTCTGTACAACGCTGCCATTGCTCGCTTTGAAATCTTGAGTTTGTTAATTAAAAATTCGTTAAAGTTTTACAAAATATGAAATCGATAATAAAACAAATTCCGAATTCCAAATTTGGGCTTCCAGATGCCCCTATTCGCAGTAGGATACGTCATTCAAAATTCGATGGCTCTAGGTACCGTCGTGTTATTACAATGCGAGAAACATGCGTACATTTATGCACATTCTTCATTATTTAATTTCTTTAAATATAATACAGGGCTGCAATATTTGGTGGTAACAGTTTGAAACGTGAACCGACATTTAATGTTTCCGATGCAAAATGCCGAAACGAAAATAATAGACCTTCAGGGACAAAGCCCCTTTGGACTAAAAATTCCAATCTATCATTAACAGCGTATAAAACTTCTTTGAGCGTACCAATTATAATACAATTATAAATTAAAAGTACTAATAAATAACCAAACAATATCCTGAAATTGCATTTAAGGAGAAAATAATTTAACTCGAAGCATTTTAAATTTCTAATTCATTTAATAGCAGACCCATCAACGTAAATAGAGTATAAAGTCGCCTATTAATGAAATTAAATATCATGGTTGTGTTTAAACTTTTATAACATGTAAACAAAATTCCCTAATATAAGATAGGGGCAGGAGAAACGTTAAGAGAGTTAAATTTCGCAGAGTATTACACAATTAATTAAATTTCGTAATCGTAACAAACCTGATTTTTTAAAATTTAGAAATGCCAAATCTATGACAGTATTAATCGTTCAAAACACGAATATTTGCGTCTTTTATAGCTGGAAGTACATGTCTACGACCTGCGGGTGCAAAAGCAAAGGCCGGATAAATGCTTTGTGGTATATACGGTATTCTACAACCTACTTCACACGCGTTTTTTTTTTCTTGTTTTATTTCTGTTGAGAAACATTGAGCGAAAAGGTACCCAGCCGTTGATAATAATCCAGATTTACAAACTGTCATAACAACAGAACCTTTTCCTGAAACTTTTCATTTGTTTGAGACCAAAATGGAACTTAAGCGATTAAAAAAAAGAGACAACAAAGAGTGAATAAATGTTTGGATATCATTAATTATTCTCTTTCCTATTGAACTGGGACCAACTTAATGAGTAATCTGATTAATTACCTAACCCTCTTCACTGAGTAATTTGACATTTTATTTTGGATTTGTCAAGCTTAGAATGAAAAATAGATACGTCTTTGCCATTACCTGAGCAAGCTATTAATGAGGTATTAAATTTAAAAAAAGGCAAGAGGAAAAAAAATGAGCTAATAGTCTTACGGGATAAAAAATAACTCTTACTAAACACTCAAAGCCATTTTAAGTACGCCCTCTAGTGAGATCTACGTAAAGTAAGCTTCTTGATTTCGAGAATATTCGAGCGTGGATTAAATGGATGTGAAAGAAAGCAGTTACTGCGTTTTCATTGAATCCCGTTGTATCAGCAAATTAGGAAATAGAGGACAGTGCGGGGAAATAAGATAGTTTTGTGATTAATATAAAGGATTAGAATAACAGGATTACGCTATCTTAATGAACATTAAATGTTAAGATAGATATTAAACTGGAACAGAAAATAATGCAGTGGCTCACATTTGTTTTCGGACACTTGCATTTATCAGTTTTATTTGAAAATATCGAGTATTAAATATTAACATTTTATTTTCACGTGTACTATTCATTATCTCTTTTAAAATCTGCTTCTTTTGAAAAACAAGTGTTCAAAACGTTTTACATTAAAAAATATTCAAACAATTTTGAAATTGAAGTATTCGGATTCTTCGAATTAAACGGTTTACATTTAATAATGGGACATTCAATAGTTCATTGGATATCATTTAGCTAAAATGGCGCTTTTCATGCACCTTTAGCTTCGTTAAATTTCAGTTAAGTTTTTTAGTGCATGAATGTTCCATTTGTTATAGCCCTAACTAAGAACTGCTTTTTAATACAGCTTTTGAAGAAGTGTCATGTTTCCTTATTCTTTTCTCTCACTCCATGCATGTTCTAGAGGATTTAAATTCGGAGAATATGGAGATGTTATGATACTAACTTACACCCCCAACCACTCATAACATTAGGTAAAAGACTTTCAGAATTCAATTAAAAATTCGGCTTTGTCATGTATTAATTCGCCTTTCGGTTTCAAATATATATTTTTTTTACTCTTTCGCAAATATAAAATTGTTCCAATAAGATAAAACTTTGCTTACTATAGATTTTGCGAACACCAGGTGTATTTTACTTATTTTCTTGTCGATGAAGGATTTGCCATCTTGCCTTGTTGCCCACTGTATGCATGCGCCCTAAATGATTCTTCTACAAACTTCAGCTTAACTTTAATTGCAAACAGTTCTTTTAAATTTGGTGAACGTTCTACATCTCTAACTTTTAGATTTTGTTTGATTTTTTGCGGAATATGTCAGATTCCTTGGTGTTATCTTGGAATTTGGTCCAGACTTCAACGCATTTTCATCTGTTCCACGTAGTTTACATCGTTTTATTAAATCAAAGGTAGTTAAAAGCTTTATATGAAGAATGTTTTGGATATATAAAGACGGTTTTGGATATTAGCCTATTATAAAACTTTTACTATCTTTAAAAATACTAATTATTATATTTCTAACAGTAATGTCGTTAATTTGTGGCATCCTGCCATATTCACTTCAGATATGAAACTATTAATACATTTTGCTAAACAAGTAACAACTTCCAAATGCAGACGATAATTGTAACGCATTTTCATTTTAAATAAAAAATTATAACAAGGAACACTATCTACCAAAACATTTTAACAAAAATTTGGAAGTGTCTAAATTATTATGCTAGTTATAAAGTTGCACTTTTTGAACAAGAGAAAATAGAAAATATTAGAAAAAAAGATCAAGCCTGTATTTCATATTTAGTAGAAAACCTATGCAAATAAATTTCAAAAATACAAATGTCCGGAAAGAAATGTAGCCACTATAGCTTATTTCTTCGAAATACGTCGCTGTTTGCTATAAAATACAATATATGGTTACATACAGCGGCGCCTTGTCACTGATCTTATCACTGAAGATGCCAATATCCTTAATCTAAGTCGGCGGTTGTTCGCTAAGATAGAAACCATCATAAAGATGCTCTAACATAATGGTGCCGGTATCTCGAAGACATGTGCTTTCGCTAAGTTAAAAACTAAACTGTATCTTTATGCGAAGATGTCGCCGAGACTCTTACTAAAGATGTTTTCTTATAAAGGTACCAGCACATCGACAAAAGTTTGTTTCTTCGAGTTATAAATTTAAATTAATAATGGTGCGCGATTTATAAGGGTACGAGCCCTTTTATGCCAGAGCAGTCTTGGCAAATTTAGGCCCACTCGTATAAAGGTGCCGGTACCCTTAGGACAAGTATTGCCCGAAAATAAAAACTATCATAAAAGTACGGCACTCTGATAGATATAGCTTTCTCTAAGTTATAAAGTGAACTTCATATAGCTGCGGTACCCTTATGTACTCGGTGATCACTGAAAAAAAATACCTCTACAGTGTTCCAGCCTTTTGATGATGGTTACATTCTTCAGGGTATAAATTAATCTCCATAAAAGTGCCGAGCACCTCCTTGATAAGCAATGGGAAAATTGCAAATGGTGTAGGTTCGTTCTTTCGAATCGACAACTATTCAAGTAGATCTCTATTATAGGAATGTCTCGGAATCTTGACGAAGACAGAATTTTTTGTAGTTCAAATTGAAATTCCTAACACTGACAAGACTACCGGTAATTTTGCTGAAATCGACGAGTATTCACTTAGATCTTCATTTGAGCGTTCCGGCATTTCGATGAAAATTGCATTTTTTATGGCGCATTCTGAACTTTATAAGGGTTCCGGGCACTCCTCATGCCTTGGCTAACTTGCGAAAAGTGGCTGCACCTTTATTCAAGTTGGCGATGAATCTCTTAAATCTTCACACGAGCTTGCCAGAATCTTGATGAAGGTTATGTTCTTCATGGTATATACAGATCTTCATACCTGTGCCGCGCACTTTTGTGTCTTAATGCCGGAACACCGTTGTCCCTTGAAGAACAATGGTCAAACTGTGTAAAGGTTCCGTCACCTTCATGCTAGTTAGCTGCACCGGTCAGACAACCCCATCGGCTCCTGGTTACATGTAAAGCTTTCTCGCCTTTAAAAGTTTTAAAAAAAAGGTTCAGTATGGTTTAAAATTTATTGGCTTAATATTTGCATGACTTGTTCCAGAAATTTTTAGACAAAGAGAGGTATGTCCTTTATTTGCTACTGTTGCAAAATCAAATTTTAAATCTAGAACCTTCTTTCTTGTATTCCTAAATGCTTATGCATGAAAAAATTAATAAGCGAAAATAATTTATTTTAGCAATGTAAAATTAGGAATACATATGGTGTCTCATAAATTTGGATTCATTAAAAATCGTATAAAATCAACAGACTGTCGTATCAGTGTGCGGTTTGTACCTATAGATTTATCACAGATATTGAATTTTTACTCTCCCCCCTGGTCTTATTTTTTTTCTCTGATCATCCTAGGAGTTATTAGCCTCAAACCTGTCTTTTTGCCCGAATCACTTTTCAAATGTTGCCAGTAAATACTACCGCCATGTATTATTTTTAAAGAAACAATATAACGTATATAAAAAGCATATGGCAACACAAATAAAAGGATGTTGCACTCAAGTGTTATTTTAAAAGAAATAATATAGCGATTATAAAAAATATATGTCAACACAAATAAAAGGATGTTGCCACAAAATGTTATTTCTATGTATTATTTTAAGTGATATACTGAATATTAAAAAGAATATGGCAACACAAATAAAAGCATGTTGCTACCAAATGTTATTACCGTGTATTATTTATAAGAAATAACACAAAAAACTAAAAAAAAGATAGCAACATTTAAAATTTTATCGGAAATTCCAAAAATATCCTAAGATACTTTAAAGATTCTAAAGATATTTGATTAATAATGAAAGTCTCATTAATTACGACACATGTAATGCTCCTAATCTAAAACGCATCAGTTTAATCCCTAATGTAAGTATAAACTAAGGGTAGCAAATATTAATTATCTTGCTTGCTCTTATTATTTACGTCTACTCTCAAAACTTAATTTTTTTTCAGGACGAACCATGACAGACGTTTTTTGAACTGACATAAGTCGTCATGATGAAAAAACGAATTATTCTACAGGGGTAGCGTCTCAAGCACAAGGCCCTCTAGTGATTGCATCATTCCAATCCGAAGCTGATATAAGATATTTTAAACTTCCAAGAGCCAGTTTGCTGCTAATTGCCGAAATGTAAAATATTTCCTTTTTCGTTTAATGTGTCTGTTACTGATTAACAAGCTGAGCTGAGCAATAAAACGAAGTTCTTCCTCTCTTTTCTTAACTACCAGCGAACTTTTTTGAGCCTCTGAAATCATACAAGCTGGATTTATTAAAAGATAAATATTTCACATTTTGTCAAATGGTAATAGTATGGAGCCCTAGAGATAAAAATACTTAATTCCGAAGACTGTTGCCACTTCTGGCTTTGAAATCGTCAAGTTTTTCAATCAAAAATTCGTTAAATTCGCTTATGAGCACTTATAATTTATGACATATCCAGTCGACGGATAATTTTTATAAGCATCTGCAACGGTATTTTAACAAATGAATGATATTTATGACGCCATGTATTCTGTACCTGGATTTAAAATCTTCTAGACTATCATATAGCTGTTATTGTTCCAAATCAAGCAGTTCTAAATTTAAGAAAACCCATATGTCTGTTTCAATGGCCGGAATACAAATGTCGCTCTAAAATTTCTTAGATGCAGCTAATGAATTAACTAATCCAATCTTAGATGTATTCAAATTAGTTCCCCCCAACATCAATGCACTACTGTACGCGAATTATAAGAAGATTAAATGCTTCAAGCCATCCATTTCTTGGAATTGATAAAAAATATACTTTTAGAGTATCGTCTTCGGAATGAAAAAGGTAGTTAAAAGTGCTTTTTAGTGCAAATTTTGGTTTAGGTTAAAAAAATAGCCAAAATTTACTCATAGCAATATCAGGAGAATAGGGTAGACCTTCTGTCTGGTGCTATTTTTTTCAATAAATTCGACTGTCATTTTTGTTGAATGAGCAAATGCATGAGTCCGTTAATTTTCACTTCCTAAAGAATTTGCTCTTAAATCTCACCTTTGGAATAAAAACGGCGGCCACGTTAATTTTGTTTTATACTAAGGAATAGCCAAAAGTCACACATAACAAAATCCGTTAGTCTTTTAGAATGAGAAGGAGCATTATCACGGTGAAGTTCGTTTCCCCTAAAATTCACTTCTAGAAGATGCTTAATGGCTGTACCAATCAGCTATAACTGTGGTCTGTCAAACTAACTTGATGGCTTTGATCAGTCCTCTAGGAATCATAGAAAATCGTAGCACGATAATGCTCTTGTATCAGCTCCAATTTCCTTTCCTTCAAAATTTATTTTAGGATAGATAAATTGTAATTATTGCCACAAATGATCTCGTGTGCGGACTTAAAAATGGTCAATTTACACAGTTAATAAATAACTGCTTTTTAGTGCATATTGTCTGACCCTGTCTCAAATATATCGGAGATACCTGCATATTTGCCGATTTTAGGCATAACTTTTTATCACGCAGAACGTTGTCTGGGTTTCACAACAGGAGGAGATGGATATTAAGTACACAAGGAAAAGGAAGAAAAACAAAGAGAGAGTAGATTGCTTAGCTAGGACTTCTGCCGGCCTCCTGGGGCAGTCCCTAAATTTGCTGCACCTTTTAATATGCAAACGAATAACAGCAAAATATGTCAAAACGACATGTACGGAAATAAAATTATACGTTTAATTTTTTTAAATCTTAATTCCAACATTTTAAAATTATATTTTTATTATTATTACGTTTGAAAATTTTTATTCCAAAGGATGTTAGCCCAGAAAGGCTATTAACTTCGTTCTGGCATTTTGCGTTGGTTCACAATAAATGTCGATTCACTTTTCAAACTGTTGCCACCAAATATTGAAGCCTTGTATTCAATTTAAAGAAATTAAATAATGAAAGATGTGCATAAATGTATGTATGTTTCTCGCATTGTGATAAAACGACGGTACCAAGAGCCATCGAATTTTGAATGACATAATCCTGTTGCGAATATGGGCATCGGAAAGCCAAAATTTGAAATTTGGAATTTGTTTTATTATCGATTTCATGTTTTGTAAAACTTTAACGAGTTTTTGATTTATAAACTCAAGGATTTCAAAGCAAGAATGGCAACGTTGTACAAAAAAGCATTTTTATCTCCAGCGCGTGAGCCTGTGTATAGGAAATTCTAAAGATATGCTCATTTTAAAATTATTTTGCGATATTGTTGTTGAACTGAATTTTATGGTTTAAGTGCGAAGAACACGATATTTAATAAATAACGGTAACACACCCCCGTTGTTGTTGTTGGTTCGCAAAATCGTCATTGGCATTGTAGAGATCTATTTTGATTGCTGCAGTTGCTATCACGTAGAGAGTAGAGAAAATTACTTGAATGCAAAACATACATATTCTTAAACGATTTTTATTCAGAAAACATTTCTGACAGCTAGCGACACTTATAACAATGGAGAGAAAAGTTCAAAATAGTATTGCAAAATTTGGGAACTTTTTCCTGGAGATCGTATTTTATAATAAATTGCAAAAATTTTAATGAAGTGCCCTGTCACGTTCGTGTTTCGATTTTCCTAGTAATAACGGAAATAAAATTCTGGAATACTTCCTTTCTAACTAGCAATTCTTCCTTATTATCACTGTGATCATTGTTTGTTAGATATCCGTAATGCATTCAAAAATTTCTACAAAATAATAGCGGTGTAAGAAAAATATGTAGCTGTTGAAATCAAGTGGCAATTTCTTTAAATACTTTATATAGAATAAAAAATCATTTTTCTTCTTAGTTTTATTCCATATGGCAATTTAGAATTTAATTATTGTTTGTCTGTCTTCCCTTTGATCCAACTGACTAGTCCCTGTAAAATAACGCTTCGTACAAAACTTTCCGTCCCTGAAAATGTGTCGCCTGCGGTAGAGTGCTGCCACTGCCCCCTCTGGCTGTGAAACTGCAGAGAATCAAATCTCCCAGTGGTATCGAACCTGCGTCCTCTGTTTCGAAACTGGCAGCTCTAACCAACATACTGTCCGGTATAGTAACTCTAAAGATAAAAAATGCAAATTTCATCATTTCATAGCGCATAATTTTACAGGGTAAATATAAATTTTATATGCATTGGGAAATAAAAAAAACCTTACGATTCGTTTTTCTTGCTACTTTCACTTTATTGCAAAACTCCATCCCATAAGAAATTTTCACGAGCCACGTTTGGAAAATATAGCACATTACCTTTGAGACTGCGTTAGAGCTTACAAAAGTTTCTTAAAATTGATAAACGCAGTCAAAAAACAATGAAAAATAAGTGATTAAAAAAGGTAATATTTGAATCATGTGTACATACCGCTCGAATGAAACAATTTCGTTAAGTCTCTCTTCATTTAGTTACAATTGTAACATTTAGTTGCATACATACCTGAAAAAAAAATAAAAAAAACACTATATACAGATAATACAATGTAACATTATCACATACGCTTAAATATCAAAAGATATTTACAAAAACAGATTAAGATAGGTTAGGTTATGTGAGCGGGCGGCAAACCGTGGCTCTTTGGCTCCTTGAGCGTGGCTTTTTCACAAAGTAGCACATGCGGGAGCGCGCATGTAAAGCAGGAAAATCTCGGAAATACAACACAAAGGCCGTCAAGTTTTACACAAGCATGAAAACAAATGAAAACATTTCCATTAATGTTATTCCCAGGAAACACTTTTTATACCGACTTCAGGGTTTTTACTGTAATGATTATACATCAAATTGTGCTATCGTAGTAATTGTCACATGCAAATTTTTACTAATAAAATGCTTTGAATTAATATACCATTCAATGACACTTTTAATTTGTTTGAGAAACCAAATAATATAAAAAAATACCAGGATTTTTAGCCTCTACACCTTTCAAAGTCGAAGAGTTTTCTAGTGTCTGAAACAAAAGTTTCCCTAGCAACTGAATTTAGGCAACATAAAATAAATAGACGATGTTTGGGTTGCATGTAATATGAGAAAACTTCAAATTGGAAATGTCTAACTAAAACCCCAGATACTTTTATACGAAACTTCCTTTTTACATTATATTTAAAATTACCATGGGACTGATTCTAGTAAGATTCTTACTGATGTATTGATAAATGGGCCATTGTACCGACAAGAATAACACTGATTTGTTCGAAAGCTCTACATGTTCCAAAATCATGTTACACCAGGCTAGGCGATTCCACGCGAGCGCCCATCAACAGCGAATGCATTTCACCTGCAACGAGGTTCACCCACCTCACGCGATGTGCGCGCAGATCATCCACGAGTTGAGTAAGTGTTATTACTCTCCTTAGCCAGTCAGTCAAGAGGCTTTTTATGGGGTGCTTAAATGTAAGATGTTCCCCCTGTTTTATTCAAAAATGGGGGATGAATTCAAGAGTGTAAACTCTCATTCCTTGTCTTTTTTGCCTAATTGCTTGTGGTTGGTCCTCAGTCATTTCGCTGTTTCTGGCTTTATTCATTTCTCCTCGTAACAACATGGCAGAAGAAGCAAAGAAAAATGGAAGATGAAATCCACCGCAAATTTCAAGCTGAGTGGACAGAGACTTTCGCGTTTATTCGAAATTCAAATATGTTTCCGACTTGTCTTATTTGTCAGGAAAAACTGGCTGATAAAAAGAAATCAAATGTGGGGAGACACCTCACAACTAAACACCTGTACACAATATTTAGTATGGAAGAAAGCAGTTGAGGAACTTCAGAAGAGTCAAGAAAAATCATATTCTATATTTAATTACTGGATTCAATCTTCCAATAATCTTAACGTCGCAAGTTTTGTGATTACTCAAGAGATTGCTAAAAGAGGGAAACCATATGCGGACGGAGAATATAGAAACAGTTGTTTTATAAATGCATCTGAAGCTATTTCGAGATATTAAGAATAAACCGGTATTCTAAAAAACGTTAAAGAGTTGCCGTTGTCTGCTAAAACAGTGAAAGAGCTGTGAAAAATGTCTTCGAATATAATTAACCAGCGAGTCAAAGATTTAGTTGGTTTCAGCTTTATTAAGAACAGTTGACGGGTCTTGTGGCACATAGCGCAAGTTTCACGATTTATTTCACCTACGGGTCTCAAAGAGGAACTTTCAGAATTATTGTCCCTCAAGGTCAAACCCATTTAGAGGATATAGCAAATGGTGTAAGAGGATGCACTGAAAAACATCCTATTCCACTCGAGAAAATTGTCTCGCAACAGATAGTCATTGCAACAGATGGGGTGGAAAGTATAACTAGCATAAAAAACGGGTTTATTGCTATTTTGAAAGAAAAATCAGTCACGAGATACTTAAATACCATCGTATTATTCGTCAAGGAAGCGCTTTGTGTGCAGTCATTTCCCAGAAGATATTTGCAAAATTATAAAACTGGTGGTTTAGATTATCAACTCCTTTATAGCTAAAGCCCTTAATAATCATCGTCAGTTGAAAGAATTTTTAGTTGCAATGGAGAATGAGTATGCAGATCTGCTGCATAAAAAAGTACGTTGGTTCGCAAGAGGAAACGTTTTGCATCCTTATTAACAGAAATTAAAGCATTTCTCCTTGAAAAGGATGTTTATTATCCTGAACTAACGAACGATCAATTGATCCAGAAATTCCATTTCATGGTAGACGTTACGTTTCATCTAAATTATCTTATCAAAATTACAAGGGAAAGGAAATACGATTTTTTCGATATTAGAAGAAGTTATTTCATTTGAAAACAAATTACTCTTTTTGATTAAGATCTTGAAACAGAAACTTTGATTCACTTTCTAAGCTCGTTGAAACATCGTCGAGAAAATAATTCTGATAGTGGCATTTGCTATTTGAAAATAACAGTTTTAAATACCAGAGACTTTTTTTCAGCAGGTTTCGGGAATTCAGAAGCAACAAAGCGACGTTAGCCTTTATTAAAAAATCTCTTAACACTACTTTAACAGAGCTAAATTTTTCTCTCTTTAATATTGATTGAAATCCAATTACTGGATTTAAAAAATAAAGAATTATGGAGCTCGAAATTTGAACGTCTTACTGCTGATATAGAAACACTGGAGAAAAACAGCTGTGAGTTTATTTCACGGCACAAGTGGTCTGCTTTGAAAGACCTGGAGAAGGAAAATTTATTGATTTTTAACACGTAGAATAGTATTCCTGACTCATATTAATCAGCTGAAAAAACTAACGTTTGCTGTTCTTTTCTTATTTGAGTCCACATATTCATATGAACAATCATTTTCAAGCATGAAACTTATGAAGAGTAATTGAGAAGCCCTCTTATTGATGAGAACTTGGAATCATGGCTTAAAATTCAAAACAACAACATACAAACCTGAGTTACTGAAACCTTCTAAGGAGATGGAAGGCCATTGTTCACATTTGTTTTTGTCCGTCATTATCATGATTTAAGTTTTTGGATACCTTACAATTAATTTTATGTTATCAATAAAGAGTATCTTTATTTAGTGTAACACTGAGATTTATTTGACTTACCTATATGGTTTAACTAAGATTTAAAAGCTGAAGTACTAATTTAATTTTAGGAAGCGTTGTGGAGTGAAAAAAGATGTAGTGTTGAGAATTAAGATAGGTATGTTAAGATGGTTTGGATTTATAGAGGATGAACGAAAGAAGATACACGAAACGAGTATGCAAGACAAGTGTGAATGAGAGAGTTGGAAGAAGGTCGACCTCAGCGAACGTACGTTGATCAGATTGAGGGCGTTCTTAGTAAAAGCCAGCGTAAGAGTACCCTAATCAAGTGAATAACAATAATAAGTGAATAATCAAGTGAAGGAGATTTTAATCTTTGAACTGTTGATAATTGGCTTTATTGATGAATGAGTTTGCCGAACACTGGGTTAGTTTATTTCAATATGGCAAAGCTACGAAGGCTATCTGACTAAGGATAGTGATGTGGTCATGGAGAATTCGCCTGGGATTGAACACAAATCAGGTCGAACTACCAGTATTTAGCAGTCTTAACCACTCTGCACAACAGATAAAGAATATGCAAAAAAATGCAACCAGTTAAAATCACGTAAATTTATAAATTACAGAATAATTAAGAAAATAATTTTGTAAATTATTTTATTATTTAAGATATATAAAAGCAATAAAAAAAAGAGAAAAGAAAGGATTTTTTAAGGTTTTTA
>KK116922.1:514529-582547 GCA_000611955.2 Stegodyphus mimosarum
AACGATTATCTTTTTTGCTTTATTATTGAGCACTGCGCAGTTATCCCACATCCATTTTAACATTAAAATCATAAAATGTTTAAAAGAAACATATCTTTTGATCCCCCCCGTAGAATGTTAGAGATTGCCATATATCTTGTTATATTATTCTCTGTATTATTTCTTTGAAAACTTGTGACTCGAGAGGCCAGCCGTATAAAAGAGATATTATACAAAAGAAAATAGTGTATCATGATCCTAAAGGTCCAGCCAGCGTCATTTCATAAAACTATTTAATATTTATCATCACATAGCTCAGGATTAAAAAAAATCAATGAGCTTATAAAATAAGAAAAAAAATAAGAACTGAGTTGATTGCTTTTTAGTCGTTTCATTCACTACTCAGTAACAGAAAGATTAAATTTGAAAGTTAAATATCTTACGCTTTACTCAATGGCAGCATGCTGGTGCGTGGAGATAGTAAGTTTTATATTTGAGGCAGTGGCATCGCTTTACTTTCAAATAGTCAATTTGTGGAACTGAAAGATAAATATCTTACATTTTGCCAAATAGCAGCAGTCTGGCTCTCCGGATATAAAAGTGTTTTATTTTGAACAGTGTTACTACTCCTCACTTTCAAATTGCTCAGTTTATTTGACAAAATTTCGTTAAATTCGCGCAAAATGTGAAATTAATCAAAAACAAATCTAAAATTTAAATTTCCGGCTTCCAGGTGCCCATGTTCGGCTGGGGCCTATGTCTCTTAAAATTCGGTGAAGCTAGGTGCCGTCGTCTTTCCAAAATGCAAGGAATATATATATATATATAAAGAGATTCTTCATTATTTGTTACTTTTTTAATGATATGTCGCGATAGCCTTGAACAAACAAGATGAAAAGTTCCCAACTTTTACACGGATGGTATATTCACGTCATTGTAAATTATTACTGATTGATTAAACATTTTTGTCATGATTTAAAGTTTGAATAAGGTTCTAAATTTCGCACACATTTGTTAAATAAAAACGTATTTGAAAATATGCAGGTAGATTGTGCTAAAATTAGCTATCTAACGGCATTAGTTCTACCACATTAGTTATAGTATTTTAATAAGCTTTAATAGTATTTCCATTCATTTTCAAACTGTAACATAACTTGCCTATATTTTGAATTTATAAATATAAGAAATTTATTATTTTTATTACTAAGCTTGCACTAACTCTAGTTAATGTTGGTTCACATTCAGGACAAGAATTAATGCAGGGAATGTCATATCTCCCATACACTACTAACGACAAATGACGCAAAAGTTAGGTGCCACTAAAACAGTTATTCATCTTAGGAAATGGCAACGTTACTGACTGCAAGCTATCAATTACACACTTACTCAAGAAGAAAGCTGTTGATAAGAAGGAAAGAATTTAGGCACACTGAGCGAGATTTTATCATCATATCAGTAAAATACTTACAACTTAAACTATAAAACTGGTTCACTGCAACTTTTAAAATCAACGAAACAGTCAACTAATTAATGAATCAATTTGGAATTAATAATAATTTTAAAATATATGAAAAGTATAAAAACTATACATACAGTTGAACTTTTAATTACATGACCAAATACGAATATCTACTGCGGTCACCGCCGGATGTTCGAAAAATCCGGATAAATGGATGACATAGACCAACTGCTTACAATTTACTGGGTGCTCAGCGCACTCGGATATTAGAAAAATACGCATAATTGGAAAACCTAAGCCAACTAGTCATATTTAGTAAAATTAAGGCCCATTCTGATATTCGAAAAATCTGAATAATTAATTATATCATGCAGGTTAATTTATTAGGACCACGACCCATTCAAATATTGAACTAATCGTAATTTTTTTACATAAGGAAAACAAGTATATTTACTGGATTACAGCCCATTCGGATGTTTGAGAAATTCTGATAATTTCAATACGGAGGTAAAATACCTATATTTACTGGGATCATAATATATTAGGATTATCGAAAAATCTGGATAATTGCATTATGGAAGTCAAATACGCATATTTTTACCTTAACCTTTTTGGGGTTTTAAAAAATCCGAATAATTGGGTTATATAGACCAAAAACGCATACTTATTTGGATCGCAGCACATTAAAATGTTCGGAAAATTTTGTGATGCATGTTAATTTATTTATACCACAGCCCCTTCACATATGTCTATAATCACTGGGGTTATAGCCCATGTAGAGACATTAGTTTTTTTTTAAAGCAGGAAAGATGAAAAATGAGCAATGCCCTCGCCGGGACTCGAACCTCGGGCTTCTCGAATACGCATCGAGTAGGCTTCCAGTTACACCACAAAGACATGCTAGAAGGCGGGAGCAATACATTATAGCCCATTTGGAAATTTGGAAAGCCCTTTACGTTTTTCCCCCAGAAGAATGTTGTTGTTAGGAAGAAAAGAATTACATTGCAATGATTAGGTGAAATTTCACCTTCAAATCTGTGGAATATACAAAGCTCAAATAGCAAAATTTTAATATAAACTGTAAGATTGATTTTGTGTAAATTGTAACTACAACTGGACAGGTAACACGCATTAATATACAATATATAATGTGAGATATATAATGTATAACACAATGTGAGATTAATTGTAGTCAAGAATATATGAAAACAATATATGTAAAATAAACTTGCAATATCTGAAATAACTGGGGCGGCGGCAGCTCATTCGAGAATTCGAAAAATTCAGATAAATGGATTGTATACGCCACACATATATAACACATATATTTATTGAGGCCACAGACTAGTGGGATTTTAGCAAATCCCCAAAATCCCAATAATTAGATTACGAAGTTCAAATGTGTAAATTTACAGGGACCATAGCTATTTCCGATAAAATACGTATATTTATTGATCATAGAGTCTATTTTATTATTACAAAAAAAGTAGATGATTGGATAATGTAAGGCAAATACGCAAATTTATTGGGACCACAGCCCTTTCGATTATACGATTTAGTTTGGTTAATTTGATCATGGCAAAGCATGCGAGTGCTATCTTCATAGGACAAATGCCTTTTTGGGGGACTTTCTAAGGTAACAGGCTTGTGTCCACGTTACGCAAGAGGAATCCCACAAAACCCCCATGCAGCCAGTCCGTTCTCCTGAAGTCAAATCCAATTCAAACTACCGAAGTTCAGTTGACTTTCACTTCATTCAGCCCTGGTAGGCTCATTTATAAGAAAAATGCGGGAAAAGTGGATTATATAAATGATATAATTAATTCACATTACCGAAAAATTCATAAAGTTGAATTATGCAGGAAAAACAAATGTTTTAGAGATTTATTCGGATAATCGAAAAACCGGATACTTAGATTATCTAGACCCCATATGTATATTTAAATGAAATTTGAAAACCCTAGGGAATTGGATAACATTGGTTAAATGCGTAAATTTCTCTTGCAAGAAAACTTTCTCCAAAATAATTAATGCCTCATAAAACGGAAATTTTCTAGACCTTGTAAATGAGAGAAGGATTGATGTTTTGATAACGTAACGGTACGTATCCTGAAAAGTTGAAGAACTAAGCTATATATTTCTTAACGTCAAACTCTAAATTTTTTTTATTAATTACATAATGCACAGCACGTAAATGTTGAAAGAAAGTTCGATAAACTATTTTTAATGCGGCGAGAAGGGGAAAAGTTTGTTGTTTCAGAAGAAAGCAAATAAGTACGAGAATTGACAAGTTGATGGGAAGATGAAAACCATGATGGGAATAAGAAAGAAAATTGAGCAACCTAGCTTCCCGGTACAGGAATGACGGAGATTAGCAATCTTGGCAGATCTATTTTTTTGCCTTATCCAAAGTTATTCGAATTATTCCTCTAGTATACTTGTGCCAATGTATAAATGGCTCTGCAGTGCTCTAAAACTTATAGATGGTTTTTAAGTACCCTAGTATTCGAATTCAGGAATTTTTCTCTGAATTGTAAGGCATTTTAATTTTATTTTAGTTTATAAAATTAAATTTTAAAAAAAGGAAAGAAAATTTTGAAAAGAATTTTGTGGGATTTAAATTTTAACATAGCACCAGAGCGTGTGTTAAGATTTATTACATTCTCGTTGAACTCGCATTTTATCACCTCTTGGATTCGTTTCTGAGCAAACAGCACTTTTTTTAACCAACTTATTCAACATCACTTCCTTCGTCCCTTACGCCACATGAAACTCAACAATTCAATCTCAAAAAAATTTTGAACTAGTACACTTTAGTATTCTAAATAGAATGTTAAGTGTTGCAATACAGTTTTTTTGCTTTTTTTTCAGTTTTATCTCATTTTATTACATCAGTGTAAGATAAATTTTTATCTCTTGAATTTATTTTTTATACATTACTTTGAATTATTTACTGTTTTCGCAATTACGCCACAAAAAATTCAACTGCAAAACCAAAAAAATATTTTTAAATGTTTTATTTAAAATTCCCGATAGTGTGTTTGGCAGATTTATTTTTATTTCTTATATCCAAAGTTATTAAAATTATTCTCCTAGTATTTGGACTCTCTGGTAGTCTAAAATTTATACGTGGTTTTTAGATATCCTTTAACAGAATTAGGAAGAACTCCTGAATTCTATTGTAAGATTTATTAAATAGAAAATTTCATTTTTTTCCTTACGATGAATCCCGTTATAACGAATCCTCGCTATAACGAACGAACCTTTTGGTCCCATCTTGTTATTTATGTACTCAATTATTATAATCTATAGCGAACTCCCGAAAGTATGAAAATCAGATATAACGAGCCATATGAATATCTTCGGTTGAAACGCTTTTCTACTTTTCGTATTTCTTCCAGAATTTCTGAAATTTAACGAAACTTAACCAAAAAATTTACTATCCCTCAAAATGATCCATGTTTAGAATGTTAAGCGCCATATTCCGCACTCCATCCATAAAGAAAAACACCTCTACACAGTTTTTGTTTTATGTTCGACCGCACTTCTCCGTGTTTTAAACACAGATTATGCGAAACAGGTGTAATACCCAATTAAAGACAACGAGCATTCAATAAGGTAATCTCAGGGTAACATATGGTGTTCTTTGTGTATGAAGGTAGTAACCATCAAACCAAAGATAGCAAATGGATTCTTTGACTCGGTAGTCAGACAAAGCTCGATTCTACTAACTGTAACGAAAATTTTGAAATTTTGGCTGCTCAAGGAGGAAAGAAGTAGATGATATGAGTTTGGTTATACAGATGATTCTTCTTTTAGAGAATGAATTTTTTTTCCTTATTATCACCAAAGTTGCTGTTAGTCTCTAAACTCAGTTTTTGTCCGTATCACTTTTTGAATGTTGCTACCAAATGTTACCTCGATGGTTTATTTAAAAAAATGAAGAATAGAGAATTTATATGTATATACGTAAGTTACTCGCATTATGCGCAAAATGACGGCAATTAGAAATACCGAATTTTTAAAACACGTAGTCCTTCGACCCAACACCAGCAACTCGAAGCTCGAATTTGAATTTCAAACTAGTTTGTGATTTATTTGATATTTTGCACAAACTTAACAAATTTTTATTTAACAAGCTAAGAGATTTGGAATCGAGAACTAGCTACACTGTTCGATATAAGACATTTTTATCTCCCGTGCATGCCATACGGCAAAATTTAAGACAGCTTTCGATGTTAATCCACAAACTGGGTTACTTGAAAAAAATTTATTATCTCCACGTACCAGCATGCTGCCATTCAGTGAACCTTAAGATATTTAATTCTCAAATTATATCTTTCTCTTACTAAGTAGCAAATCAAGTGATGGAAAAATAATAAAAGCAATTCTTAAGAATATTTTTTCTAATTTTTAATCTGAATGATTTCAATAAAAATGTGTTTAAATGAGACGTCTAATTAGAAATAATCAATATTTTCTTAAAATGACACTAACTAGACCATTAAAACCATGAAGCAATTTTTTATCATTATAATAGCTTTTTTAGGCTGCTGGCCACTATACCACCTACTTTTCAAAAAAGTAATATAGCAAATATTTAAAAAAATTAAAAGGTTTCACATTTCTACTGTCACCCAAAAGGGCTCGCTGAGGTTTTTTACGTTCTCGCTGAGCTCGCAGTCTACCAGGCTGCTCTTGCGCTCACGCCTACTAACCATTCCCCCCCTTGTCTTTTTAGCGTTATTATTAAGCATCGTTTTCTTCGCGCTTACGCCACATGCAATTCAACAGCCAAATCACGAAATTTTTAAAAACTGCATGGCAGCTTATGTTTGAGAGTGTTAAGTGTTATCATACATTTTTATATATTTTTCAGTCTGTCCTCAGTTCATCATATCAGTTTTTTTAGTAAAATGGCTAACAATTTTCTTTTGTATATTTATTATTAACTTTTGCTCCGTAAACTTTATTAATGAAATATGCGTTCGTCGCAGTTACGCCAGATGAAATTCAGTTCAACAAAAAATTCACAAACTATTTAAAAACAGAATGTTTTTAGAATTCTTGATAGAGTGCTAGATGTTGCCATACATATTTTTATATACGTTACATTATTTCTATAAAACTTAACCGCTCGCGCAGCCAGAATTAAATGCTAAAATAGTAAAAAAAAAGCTTTAAATGGTTATCATAAAAAAGATACAGTATATAATGATTTTAAAGAGTCCAACAATAATTTCATAAAAATATTGAGTATTACTAATTGGACATCTCATGATTTTAAACTCCGTTTATTCGAATCAATCACAGTAGTCACAATCATTAAAAAGTAGAAAAAAATATTATCAAGAAGAGTGTTTATTGCTTTTAAATCGCTTACTTTATTACCCAATAATTTAAATTGAAAATACAGTCCTGCTAAAGATAAGTAGGTTAAGCTGGCATAGGTTAAGCTGTTTCATAGTGTTGTTGATCGCTTGTTGTGACATTAGCGTCTATTCTTCTAGTAATGCATGTCAGAGCTCGAAGAGGGTGCTTGCGGCACACTGCGACCTGATATTCGTAGTTCCAACATGTCCCATACATGCTCTATGGGATTCAGGTCTCTGATCTAGCAGGCCACGGCAGATGTGAAATGGTTGCACTCTCTAGATAACTCCGCACCACTTGAGGTCTATACAGGCTGGCGTTATCCATAAATATCGCGTTGGTACCCAATGCAGAGATAAATGGACGCACCAAGAGGGTATAGAATTTTATCGCGATATCGGACGGCTGTGACGGGATCACCAGGTCACGCAGAGGTCGTTGTGGCCGTTCGTTGCTATCCCAGCCCATAAAAGTAAGCTTCTTCTTCTGTAACAATCTCTTTCGGCGATGTTTGACGCCCGATAATGTGCCCCTGGCTCTCGCCATATCACTGGGTTTTAAGAATCGTTCTTGATGTTAAACCGAGACTCATCCGTAGAGTAAGTAGTTCCACTGCTCTGGTGTCCAACTGCGGTGTTCACGGGCCCAATTCAACGGCGCTCTCATATGCAATTGGGAAGGAGGAATACAAATCACAGGTCCTTGGGAGTACATTCCGCTTTCACGCCGTCGACGAAACATAATTTGGCTGGGTATAGGCCGTTTTGAAGCAGCAGAGAGGTGCGACGCCAGCTGTCGTGATGTTAAAAGATTTACGGCATCTAGCATATAGCAACAGGAAACGATCGTCTGCCGTTGTAGTAAACATCCGACGTCTGGACCCGTGTTTTTACAGGAGTTTTGATTCCTTTGTTAACGATTCCACAGACTATTCAAAGCACTAGGATGCATATTTAGCTCTTTCGCAACAGTGGATTGTCTTTCACCAACTTGCGACATCCCGACAGCCCTCCAACGCATTTCACAGTGCAACTGATGTCTTCGGCTCATGGTTTACGCTTTGGCCAAATCGGATTAAGGGAACTATCCTGCTGTGCCGCTTTTTAAGACGTTGTGATGCAACTGCAGGATTGTGTCTTATACTAATTTTGATTGCCTATTTGTATTCGGCGATGAAACCTCTACCTTATAAGCAAACTGTATTGTTTTAATTTCCCTTTTTATATTCGTACCTTTTCTTTTAGAGTTTGTTGCTTAATTTTTTAAAACGATTGTATCTTAATCTTTACTGAACGGTAATACGCTGGCAAGTAAAGGATAAAAATATTTTGTTTCCGGCGCGGTTATACATTTCTTTCATACAGCCGAGTTTTTCAACTAAAAATGAAAGATAAATATCTTACATTTTCCCGAGTGGTAACAGTTTCACGCTGTGGAAATAAAAATGCTTTATTTCGAATACTGTTTGCCACTACTTGTTATAAAATCATTGAATTTGTTAATAAAAAATCATTAAGGTTTACAAAATATGAAATAAATAATAAAACAAATCCGATATTCAAAATTTGATGGCTTTAAGTACCGTCTTATTTTCACAGTTAGAGGAACATATATACATAGATGCAGAGCCCTCGTTACTTTATTTCTTTGAAAACAGAGGGGGACAATATTTAGTGGCAACAACTTGGAAAATGATACGTCGTTTATAATGAACCAAAGTAAAATCCCATTTCGAGACTATAGCCCCTTTTGGACTTTTCTCCGCTTTCATTTTTAAAACAAACTGTATATTTGTGTCTTGGAAGTGACAGGCTTACCTTTCTATATTTCTTTAATGTTGCCCTTTTTTTCAGTAAGATGAAAAAAATACTTCCATAGTAAATGCAATTAAACTGCATAATCAATTGCCATGCATCGCCACTGCATAAAATTTTGAATCGATTTCTACGGAAGCGTAATTACCCCAACATCGATATCGAAGTATTGATTTATCAAAATTTCATTATAGGTTTAACTGAATTATTGTTTAACCATGACGACGGTAATAATACGTAGATTTCTGCCAGCAGTTATTCGACACGGATCTGACGTTTATTAATATATATTTTTTACTTATGTTTCAAATTATTTTACGCTCAAGATTCCCACAAACGTCCTCTTGAGAATTAAACTCCTCAAGCTTACTTAATACCACAAAAATATTTCGCGCAATTAGCATTGGGTAATAAAAACTGCCCCGAAAAATAAAGATATAATAAAATGCAAGTACCGTATAAAAATAAACCTTTCTCTAAACCGTCTGAAAATAATGTGCGGTGTATTCTAAAACAGAATGTTGTCGCCTACATGAAGCAAAACTCTTGTTCCTTGGATCCGGAATTTGTCTAGAAAAATCCATTTATTTAAAAAAGAGGCAGTGTCGCAAACTTTTAAAAAGAACGAATGCCCTCTTTAAGAGAGCCAGCTCGTAAAGGCACTTTTCGAAGGCAATAATTACCCGTGTGCTTAGTGTTGGGCTAAATGCTGCTGTTAAAGACACTAATGCCCCTTCCTAAATGCATTTTTCGTGTCTCTCCCTTCCTAGGCGCTCATTAAGCACTGACGCCTGGACTCGCTGATTGTATTTCTTTAGAGCTATCTTCGGTAAGCTTCCTCTCTACAATATTTATATGAAGTTTTAAGCTATGGATATCAAATGGTTTTGGTAATAATGCTTGACAATGAATCTTCACTTTTCCTATTTTATGATTTTGCTTAATTTTAATTGAGTGACTGAAGTATACTTACACATTTTTGTAATATTTCATTCTTTTGATTGCATCATTATTTTAGCCTGTTATTGTGATAGCCTCTGATTCTTTAATAAATCGAATAACGTTTTAAATGGAAATGATCAATTAACGCACCTGCAGTACGACCCTTGTTTTTCAATCTCCAATGATCTGTATCAAACGAATTTTTTCATATGTCAATATCGATGCGAGCAAGAGAGAACTAAAAGTTTTTCGCTACACTATGATCTCTCTCAGACTGTTTAATTTTCGAAAAAATTACTTGTAAACGTGAGCATTGATCAGCTGAGTGCGTCCACGCCACGCATAATTTTTTCACCGCCCTTCTTTTTCTACGCCACTATTTTTCTCTTCTTTTTCTAAATCATATTCACCAAGATGCTATTGTTACTGCTAACGCTCGAATTGATGACTAAAATAACAGGAAATAGTAACTAAAGTAGGCAATTAATGCTTTAAAGCTCATTTATCTCATATTACCTTAAAACCTGACATCAAAACAGTTCGAAGAATGCATATTGTAAAATTAGAACATAATGTAGAATTTTATAATATCGTATCGATTGTATGGTTGGAACTTAAATTCACAGTTTTAAATGTAAAAAAAAAGTAACATCTTCCCTGTTTGCAAACTTAGAATTCCATTTTCAGTTGCGCTTGAAAACAAAGAATGATAAAATTAAACATTTTTATATTTTCCTATGTTTGAAATACAGAGTTAGTATTTTTGCATGTTAACAGTTCGTATAAACTTTGTGAATAAACATGCTAGAAGAGCAAACAAGCGAACCAAAAATTCGTTTTTACGACTCCGACCAATAACAGTTATTACAGGTGAAGATAATCGGAAACTTTCATCAGTTTACATCCCATATGCAAATGGTATAGTGAATAAAAAGGAAAACAGGATGGCAACATTTAACACTATAAAGCTGAAGAATGGTCAGCTGACTGCGTCCATGTCACACACACGTTTTGCCTACGCATTTCTTAATATAAGATTTTGTATTGTTAGAACCAGAAGGGCTACTACTCTTCGTCCTCCATTTTGCGTCAAATCACGTTTGCAATGCATGACTTTTCAAATCAAAAGTCAATTAAAGCAATAACGTTATAAGAATAGAATCTATATATGTGTTACTGGCAGTTTATGAAAGCCAGCATTCTATAGAATACGTAAGGATTTTATAGAATGCCTAAAACTGGCGAACAAAGTATGAACGATTAACATTTCGTACATTTCTTAGGTATTCTGCAGAATGTGAGATGAAAAACCGGCAAAGTATCAAATAAATCTTCGATTCGTTTCGAATATCCATACACTTAATACACTCATTCCATAATTCCATACATTGTTTCAAACATTGCTCATATTTTATATATATTTGATTCCATACATATTTCATACATTGTTTTCTTTAATAGGAAAGGTATAAGGTTTGTTTTGTAGAACTTTTCACTACATAATAATAAGATTTTGGATTCCAATCCCACGGGTTCACTCTCAGATCGATTATATTAGACGGCATTCATAAACCATTCAAATCAATAAGTGATTTACTCAATTTTTCCTAAGAACATAAAAAGCAATATTCCATTGATAGAATGAATGAACTGTTTATACGAATATATTATACTGCATTTCATATCCACTACTATTCAATTCGATGAAACAATGGAATATGATGTATGATGGTATGATGAGTATGTTCATAAGGAATTCATATAAACATATAACTTTCCACTGAATGTATTTTAATTCAATTGATTGAATGAATAGATGGGCATTTCAGTCCATTGACTGAATATCAGTTCAGTGAATGCTCTATTCCATTCAGCGGAACAATTCATATGAACAAATGGATACCAATGCAACGAATACCATTTTGTTCTACATACATTTGATATACATTCATGTGTTCATATGAACAATTCAATGGGTTCATTATTTTAGGGTTCTTCGGAAGTAAATGTCAAATTCTTATTATATGAACATCGTTTAAGTACGTTTGCTGCGTGATCAATCAGTTTCTCAAAAATATTTCGAAAACTATGAAGAAATGGGCCAAAGCGTGTGGTGATTTTCCTTAAACTTATTTCCAAAAAAAAAAAAAAAAAAAATATATAATGGATAACAAAGTACCTATCATTTCTTATTGGAACCGTTATCAGGCGCAATGTTAGTTCTACACTTTTATTAGCGCTTAGTAAAATTTTTCCCAATTTGTACTGAAGTAAAATAAAAGGAAAATTATTGTCAACATGCGATTTCAGAAACCTATCCCCATCCCCCTAAATGAAGCCTTTTCACTCTAAAATCAGGGCAAAGTCGGGAACTTCAACTAGTGTGTGTGCGTGTGAGTGAATGTGTGTATATATATGTGTGTATGTTTGAAAATGTTGAAATCATGATATGAGAATTTTAACAAAAGCCCCCTTGCCGAAATAAATCCTAAAATTAGGCGAAACAACAATCTTTTGTTTGGCGTCGATTTTAATTGAAACTCTAGCGGTTTTGAGGGCGAACAGGTAAAGGTAATTCTTCGTCACAAGTAAAAAATACCCGTACTAATATTTTTTTCTCCTTATGAAGAGGAACCTGAACCTGCTCTCCCTCGAAATAGATTGACTTTCAATCAAAATTCAAACACAGGGTTGTTTCTTTCTAGTTTTAAAGGAATTATTGTACATAAATTTTAAAAATATAATTTTGAAGACCGCAGGGCTACAGCAAATCGGAAGAAGCGAATAACAAAATCCGACATATTCTAAGATGGACACTTGGTTCAAAAAGAGGTGTGGTCTTCAATTTTCTCATTGACTGTTAAATGCTTCAATACTGGTTTGTTTGAGTATCAACTCTATTTGCATCACCAGCATTATGTAAAATCTTATGACATGGATTAATTTGAAAACAACGCAGTTTAAACAGATTTATTATGAGCAGCCATTATTTTAGGACGGAAAAAGGAAACATCCAAATTTATAAGGAGAATTAAATGGATGGTGCAAATTAAAGTTAATTTCGATTTACAACTTTTTCTATCTTACGTATTCTCTCCTTCAAAGAGAAAAAGATTTAGCGAGAGAAAACCTTTTTAGAGAAAATACGTTAAAGCGCTAGAAAATGAAAGAAATATAATTTGTAAAACATACACCATGAAAATCTGAACTAAATGGCATAAATTTTGAGACCATATTATTGAAAATGAATAGAATTTTTAAAGCCCTATTAAAATATGACAACGTTTAAGTCCAATTTTCGAAACATTCTTGTTTCTTTAAAGTCCAATTACGATTCTTCGGAGAAGGCTTTAGAAACATTTCACAAAATACCACAAATATAAGATTTTAGACACCCACTATCTTAATTAATTATAATAAATATCAAAATTTATAATACTGATTTTCATAATTTATAAATAATATTTTAGCATGACGTACAGTAGCCGCCACTTAGCGAATGCAGTCAGCCGTTTATATAACTGCTAATTATTTACTACTAGCTGGGGTACCCGGCTTCGCTCAGGGAGTTGATATGAGAATGGTAGTTGGAATAAAAGGATAAACTTTAAAATACAAGAGGTAAAATTTTTTTTATTGAAAATATATTCTAACTATTTACAATGCTTGTTTATAAACAATATTTTTCATTCTGTTAACCGTGGATATATATGTACAATTTTTTTAAATTTCCTACTCGAGAGCAAGCTACATATAGCTGACCGTGAGAAAAGCAGGAGTCTTTTAGGTCGAAGCCGAAATGTTTCAAAGTTTGTCCTTGCGCTTTGTTAATTGTGAAACTAGGTTAATTTGATCGGAAATTTGAGTCTTTTAAATTGTAATGGCAGTTTAGTAGATACCAGTGGTATTCTGGGGATAAATATTTGTATCCTTTGTCTTTTCCTGTCATAAGTTCGTTCGACTTCGATGATGTTATTCATTAGCTGTTTGATAACCATCCTTGTTCTATTACATAGTTTAGGTGAGTTGAGATTTCTTAGGGGTATTATCAGAGATCGAATTTTCAATCGAAGGCAGTGTAATGACATTCTTGGTTCTTGCAAAGAGTTTAAAAATTCTGTAGGGAAGTTAACAGTTTCTTCAACATTTACCATCGTGTCAATCGATTTGTATATTCTCTCTTCACCAAGAGTTTAATTTTGAATATTGAAGTTGATAGTGTCGACAATATTATTTTTGTCGCCAAAATTGCCCTTTGAAATAGCCACTCCGGATTGGTATAGCTGTGAACAGTGTTTGGATGAATTTGGTCGATCAGTTGGTTTCCAGTAGTAGCTATTTTACAGAAATCACTGTTGAGTTCAATGAGGCCAGTCGTCTGGTCAGTAGGATATGTGCCTTTGCCTATTTGTAAAAGTTTTTGAACAAAATGTGGTGTTGTTTCGTCTTTAGATAGTTCAACTCTCATATTTTTTGTTAGTCGCAGTATTTGTATGTGTGGCCAAAGATATGATTTTTTTAAGCATGCATTGATTTCATCTGCTGGTGTTGACTTGGAGATCACTGGAAGTGTTTATCGGAAATCTCCTGAGAATATGGGTAGAACTCCTCCCATCACTTCAGAGTTCCTCGCAAGTCTTGTAATGTTCTGTCCAGGATGTCGAGTGATTTTTATGTGCCTTTCTTCATTTGTCTCAGAAGATAATTTTAGCTTATTTTGCAAGTTCACCCCGTCCAGACGCTCTTGAGATTTTATCCAGCGGGAATTGTTCTTCGTCTATATTCAACGGTAGTTGTAGGGCGAAATGGATAGTTTGTCCTCCTTCCGTAAAAGTGGCGGCAATGTCGGATGATGCTAGTGCAAGTGCGATGTGTTGTTTAGCACGTATTTCTGCTAGCAATTGATTTATTAGAAATGTTTTCTCGATGCCGCCTGGATCGTCCAAGTAAAGAATTACGCCAGTGTTGTTATTGATCCGGTCCACAATAACGTTATATATATATATATATATATATTATTGTCATTATTGTCGCCTTTGTTGGGAACGTAAACGTGCTTCGCGCTCTTCGGCTGTTTCGGTTTTTCGCTGTTCGTTTTGTTTTCGTCCTTTTGCTTCAGAACTGGCAAGATCCCCTACTCTTTTACATCTAGGCATTCTATAAAATATAAATCAAATCAACTTCTTATTGAGAAATACACTAAGTACACTTTACACACTTTTCACACTTTATTTTCGATTTATATCAGTCACTGTATCACTTTGATTACTCACACTTCACTGTTTGTTTTTATTTACTCACTGCACTTCACTAATAAGAAACTGACATTCGAACCTACGACGGATCTTGCTTTGCAATGGGTAGCCCTTAGCAATGGATAGCCGCACCCATACAAAAAAGGCTTCGAATGGTCCACAATGTTCCAGAACATTTCACAACATTCGAGAGTGTTTTCGAATGTTCTACAATGATCTGGGATGTTCGCGAACGTTTCAGAATGTTCCGGGATGTTTTGGAATGTTGTGGAATGCTGTCGAATGTTCTGGACGGTTCTAGAAATTTCTAGAGGGCGAAACTTCCAGCTCTTATATCTTCAAAGTCCGCCCTTTAGGTAACCTTCTTCATGGATGGGGCATAAACGGCTACCACATCATACAACTCTCTTTATCGTACCAGGATTCGTTTTTGAGTTTTATCGACATGCACATTATACACTAACTTTTGTAATATATATTGATTAGTTTGTAAATATAAAAATTTACTTTTATTAAAGCTTTGATAGTTATCAATATTTTCTAACCTTTTCTTGCTCAATTTATGAAATATATTAAAAAATAATCTAAATTTAAGCAAATGTATATATGGTGTTCGAGTCTGTAAAAGAGGATGAGCAATTCTAGCAGTGGCGAAAGGGGTGCATGGAACAAAAAGGCATCAGAAGGACTTAAACGGATTATAAAAATTGCCAAATGACGGAGAAATATCGCGAAATGAGGGGATAAATCGCCAAACAGCTTCTTTTCGATTTCAGCAATTCATTTAAAATCAGGCATAAAAACAACTGAATTTTACAACGCAATCAGGCATAAAAACAACCGCATTTGCCCGCATTTTTACGTTGATTGTGCAAGACTCTATCGAGTTTGAGGGCAATCAGACACAAGTCTTTCTTCTTCAGAAGTGACCAACCAGCGACAGAGAAGTAAAGTCGTTGAACACAGGTAGTTCGTTCCGGAGCTAGAATCCCGGCAAATGGGCAGGCTGTATGGTTGGTTTTCCCCATATGTAATGTTTCCCTCAGAAAATCCTCCACGAAGGCATCTGTGCCCTTAGGCAGTTAGCCCTCGAGTTCTTTACCATAATTAAATAAACCATCTTTGTTTCAGGAGCCAAAAGAATTTGCAGAACTCTTTTCTTTTCCCCCAGGGAGGAATTTCCAGAAATCAACAACAAACTAAGCTTGCGTTTTTTGGTTAATTTCAAATTTCACTTACATTAGTATGTTGTCTTGCAGTGATAAGATGCCCTGCAAATATAAACACCTGATTTGGCAGTAGCGCTCTACGGGCTAGAAGAGTTTATGGGCTCCATTAATGCTTTGCTCGCATTTTTGTTTCTGGCTAGTTCACAGTTTTGTCAAGAGACGGCAAAAGCAGTCCACTGAAGCATTATTATTATTCTAATATTTTTCCCTGATTTCGCGGAAAAGTATTTTCGCGCGGAATATATAGAAAACGTTTTCCTGAAACATAAAATACATAGAACGTTTTGGGATGAAAACTTACGCTGTACTAATGTTGATAAATAATAATGAAATTCTAATATTACATCTGAGTCTGCAAAAAATATCCGTAAAATAACCCGATATTACTACCCAAACTGTGACTTTGGGCAATGTCTCACGCTTTCCTTCAAACTATGTGGTACAAAAAAAGACCTCCTATACATAAAAAAATGCATAAAAGTGTAAAATTTCAAATAATTATTTTATTCTAAGTATATTTCTGCATCTATGTAATTATATACATATATATTATTTATAATTGTTATTTATGTAGCTATATACAGTTATGAAAATGTGTTAATTTTAAGTAATTAAATTTATAGAAATTTCCTTATAAAAATTGTTACAAATGCTTAAATTTAATAGCTGAGGTCATTTAAACTAAAACTAATCTTTGCTGAAGTTCAGCTTTAAATAAAAATTTAATAAAAATGGTAACATCTTTTGGTCCAGTACGGTTGCAAAAAAAGAAACAGTTAAGTGTTAAAACTATGGATGTAGCATCGGCATTTGTTGTTCTATTTAATTTCTAATTCCTTATTTCATCTTTACTCGGAAAAGGTTTTTAACCTTAGATTTACTCCTTTTTTTGACATCAAGGATTTACATTCGCGAAAGATTTCGGGGATCATATTTCAACGGAAATATCCATTTTGATTATTTTTTGCGTGATATCTGTACGTATGGACAGAATAAACGACTCTTTTTTTACAAAACGGATTATAAAATAGAATAAAAATGGATTATTATGAAATATATATATATAATAATTCCAAAACGATTTTTTAAAAAACATAATATAATCATGCCTAGTATTTTCGCGCATTAAGCTGCTGAAAAATTATCAGCAAAGACATAAAGAGCGCATTAAGCTGCTGAAAAATTATCAGCAAAGACATAAAGTAAGAAATTTATTACCAATTTTTCACAAAGACCAAAAACTGAAATTCATAAGTAATAAATTTCAAATAATACTATAAATGCAAAAAGAATTTAATTAATGTTAAAACCAAGTACAAACATATATCCATTCCCCTTACCCAGCTTAAAATTATTTATCCGTTCTTTTGTTTTCGCAAATGTTGGTCAGAGTCGTATAATTCTAATTAGAAGTATACGAAAATATTCACGCTTTGTCAATGTCAATTTCTAAATAAAATTTAATTCTTTACAAATAACGAAATCTAATTTTAAATGTGGTTCCCCAGTTCCTGTACTTATATTTCAGAAAGTTTTATACTTGTTATGGAAAAATAAAATTATAAGAAGTTTGACTTTCGTCGATGAAAATTGACGGTATATTTAGTTTCAAAATTTGCAATTTTTGTTGTCATTTTCAATATGCCTAGGGGGATCGGTTCATTAAGTTAGAATAATTCGAAGAAATAAGCCCAAGGAAGTGCAACAAAAAATGTGTATAAATTCAATAGGCGATGCAGGGAAATCATGCAGTGCCCACATCAGAATTGTTTAAATTGTTGTCCTATTTTCTTTGCAATTTTTAAAAATTTCACATTGTTTTTTCCTCACTAAATTACTCATTATCTGAAGAAAAAACTAAAATTTGTATACAAAGGGAAAGTATTTTATTTCGGTATTTATAGAAATAATTTAATTCGTATTTATGGAGAAGAATTTAAAGGCTTATGGCTCCCAATCGAGTTTCCAAAATTCCCTAATGCCGGATATCGTATCTATTATCCCGCGTTTTCATTTTTTATTATTCTCTTGTAAATTAAGTTTCCTTTTCCCTCTTTTTTTCCCTCTAGAATAGATAGCCAAAATAATTGGTCTTCTTTAATATTGCCCACCCTTAAGGTAATTGCCTTTTATAAACGGAAATAAATTTGTAGGAAAAGGCAAATCCATTCAATCAGTATTTTTTTCCTTATACATATGTATATAATAGGAGAACAAATAAATAATGAATAAAAGTTGCGTTTGATTCCGACCGTGGGTTACACAGTTTCAAAGAACTCTGCAATTTAGGTAAGAAATTTAGATTTCTAAGAAACAAATTTGAAATGCAGAATTCGTGCTTGGACGTGTCCTAGTTCGTGTGGAAGACTACGTGTATTGAAAATTCAGTGGCTGTAGGTGCCGTCATTTTATTCACAGTGCAAGGAACATATAAACATATATATAGATTCTTCATTATGTAAAGGTAGAGATGCTTAATGTACTAAATAGATCGATGGATATTATTAACTACAAAGTACTTGTAAATCTAAAATATATTTAATACGTGCGATATACTAATCATCTGCTTCTCATTATATTTATTATTGTTTGGCCCCAGAATCTTCGAAATATAAAAAATGAAGCATAATATTACTTACGAAAATATTAACATATTCTTAATTTTCATTTTTAGAAACGCAAAACATGATGTATATTAAAATGTTTGTGGCATTTGAGATTAATGTTAAAATAATGAGATCCCGAAGGTATTATGCTTCTAAGGGAGTTATTGTGTAAATTTGCGTTTTAAGGCATTTTGTACTTGAAAAAATGAAATGTGTTTAAACAATTCTGAGCGCTATTTATTTTGTGCCTTTTGATTATGCTTAATTTCTGCTAAAAATTCAATAACAACTGTCACTTTTTTATTCAGAATTATCTTCCGAGGAATTTTTATAAACACAGAAAGTACTCGAAATAAATTTCATGGGGCATGAAGTCTTCTTTCCTTTTACGTAAAAGAAAAGAAAACAAAGCAAGCGAAAAAAGATACTAATAACCAAAATAATTGGTCTTCTAATAATAGTTAATATTTAGACATCTTATGATTTTAATGCATTTTCAGGAAATCTGTCATATTAAAAATTAGAAAAAGCATTCTTAAGAATTGGGATTATTACTTTTAAATCACTTGTTTGTTACTCGATAACATTCCAAATTAAATTTGAATGTTAAATATGTTACATTTTACAGAATGAAACAACAACCTGGCGTGTGGAAGCTAAAACATTTTATTTTCGGAATTGGCAACATATTGCTTTCAAATAGCTGAGTTTTTTCATCAAAACTAAAATAAAAGTCAAAACTCATCATCAAAACTAAAATAAAATTAATTTTCCGAATGGTAACAGCCTTGCATGACGGCTATAAAATTGTTTTATTTCGAAGAATGTTGCCACTGCTCGCTTTGAAATCGCTGCATAAAGCAACAGGTATCGTTCCAACGACATTTATGGTGTCTTCAATGCGTCGATCAGTTTGTGCAGGAAAAAAAAGGGTATAGCCATTCGAAAATTTCGAAATGTTTTCACTGTAACCGTGACCGTGAGAACTCTATTGTTTTAAATCAACAGAATCTCGAGCACATACCTTCAAATAAAAGTACCTGTAATTTCATATCGATTGGTTGAGGGGATAGGCCGTTAGGGGTTCATATATCGGGAAAGTGTTTTTTTTATGACCACTACGTATATGATTTCGAGGCGGGGACTTCAAATTTTGCCAAAGACAAAACAAGATTAGATGTTTCTTGAATTCATCTTTTTTATTTAAATAGAATATATAGAAACATAGAATATAACTTAGAAGCACAAGTAATAATCTGATAAGAATAATACAATTCCAAAAAAAGGCAAAAGAACTAAGTAACTGGATAGGAAAATCGTTTCAAAACTGAACTATGCTAATTAAGCATAATAAAATTTAAGAACCACTGTATGGTGTTTTTGATGATTAAGCTGAAAGAGACAGCAGAGAGAGACGTTTTAAGTAGACTTCATGTTTAAACATTTTGTAACAGAAGATTCATGACGAAATATTGCATGCCACTTAAAAGCAATAATTATGAACTTTCGCAAAATTCCCTTATGCATGCAACGTTACTTTCTTTCTGTTTCTCCTTTATATTAGGTCTTATAAAGCTTTTGATGGAGAAATTATGCCTTTCTAAATAAAATTTAATCACTCTGTTACTAACAGAACTATTTGGATGTAATCGAACTATTTTCATCGAACGCCATCTAGTGGCAACGAGGAAAACTTAAAGCAGTCGACCTCTAGCTGCGATGAATATTGCTTTACAGTATCATATCTCCGGGACTCGAATGTTAACTTTAAATGCGTGTTCCCTTTTAGTGTATGTTCTGTTTTGATTTACATTTCCTTTGTAAACTGTTCCTGTGTTCTGCTAATAAATGCTTTTGGAACTAGCCGACGTTTGTGTTTATAGAAGAACGGTTACAAAGATAATTTAAATTTATTGCTTGAAAAAATTCCCAATTGAACCGTTTTTGAACTTTATTCAGATAGCAAGTAATGAACTACGACTACTAATTAGATATTCTCTTCTTTTTGTTTCAAATTCTGTTTATGAGAACTCTCTTTTTATGAAGAAGTTTTGATCATCTACATTTGTGGAAATAATAAAAAACATGAAAGCTCCTTCGCTACCCAAGCTAAGGATTTTAGTAAACATGCCTCTAAAATTAGAATAATCCTTTTCAATAAGAAATTTCCTATCAGTTTTGTCCTAAGAATAAGATAACGTAAATTCATGCAAATATTTAACACCGTTTTGATTGCACTGTTGTTTTCATTTGGGGAGAATGTCTGCGTGCACATTACATACCATGTATTCATCAGTTTCATGCGCTTTTAAGGCAATATTTCATGTGAGCTGGTCACATCGCGCTAAGTGCGATAAACCAGCCACAAATTATTGGTATTGGTTGGCATGGGTGCGTGTAGGGTCTTGTTATGGGGGCATAGGTGATTCTAGCACTTTGTCTACCCATACTACATATTGTATTGTAACACCCCTTGCTAGAATAACATTGTATAATTAATCTACCGGCAATCTTGTGACGAGTATGGTCTTTGTTTTATATGTAGGAGCTCGTATGACATAACCTGTATATAGGTATGTTTCGCACTCTTTAGCATTGATTTGTGCTCACTCCAGAAGATATTTCGCGCACTTTACTACAATGTATTTACTACTGAAATAATGTAATAATTAATCTTTCAGTAATCTTCTAACTCGTATATCGTATGGTAATTATATTGTGTTATATAACTTGTATATAGTATTTTGAATGTCATTATGTACACTATACCCTTGAATGTATTTATTTACTCAAGAATATCAGTAACATGTTAATCCAGATATGTATTTACTGTTTTTATGTTGTAGCTCACATGAACAGCGCTGTTATAATCAGTCTGTACGTAATATTGTAGCCTGTACTTTATATGGTAACTGTATTGTATCATTTAGCTCGTACTCTTTATATGTCATATAGGCCATACAAATTGTCTAACATATATCCGTACCTCTGATATAACATCACTATTGCGAATGTTGTCTGGTCGCATAACAATCTGTATATGTTATATTTTTTATATCTTTTTTTCCCTGGAGATGCAATTACTCCTGCTATGTACATCATTTCATGATTTAATAGTAACACTACATAAATATATACATGTTGTATTAATTTTTCCACTCTAACATTGCAATCTCTTCTAGTATAGCAGTCGCACCATGTAGTAATTTGCAAGTTATATAGCAGTTGACTGTCTTATACGCATGACTGTATATTCCATTACTGCGTTTTGCTCTATGTATTACATCCGCATTTCTGTATTGAACTAGTGTACTATTTTTATCTTACATGTAACATAATATGTGCACGCATTTTTAATATGCGTATGCATTTTGTACCTCTGGTACAGCATCACTTCCGAAGGTAGTATAGACGCACAACACTTTGTAAATATTACATATGTTATATAGTTTATATCCTGTTCTTCTAGATGTAATTACTCCTGCTATGTACATTGTACCATGCTTTATTTGTAATACAAGTTACCTATGTTAATGCTGTTCTCTAGATAATGGTGGGCGTGGTGCTGTACTGATTAACCGCTATGGTAAAGGGACAGTGCTCACGTCCTCCGTCACTTATCACTTATGGATGCATGTAGATTGTCTTGCACGCCCAATTTTTATAATTTGCATTATTATGTGTATTATTATGTAACGCTAATATGAATATTATGTACATATGTGCATTATTAGTATGCCCATAATCTTTTATAAATTTTCGTAAATATTTCCAGAAATTAATTTATTGTAAAAGTTTATTATCCATACTAATAACTTACACAGTAATACATTTACTAAATTTTGCAAAATTTAATTTGTAACATATATTAAAAATAAAATCATCAGTGTTTAATGAATGCAATTAAATTTTTTGTGTTTATGAATAATGAACTTAATAATAATAAAAATAATTATTACTAAACATAATTTATCGTACGTATCTTAACGATTTTAATTAATTGTTAGTAATATATTATAGTCTATAAATGACGCACTAAATGCATTATTGTTTTATTGCAAACCTTTAATCTTAATTAAATATAATGTAATTAATTGTTAGTCCAAAGGGGCTTTGTCCCTGAGGGACTGTTCTTTTCGTTTTGCGATTTTGCATTGGAAACATTAAGTATGAATCCCTTTTCAAACTATTGCCACCAAAACTTGCAGCGCTGTATTATATTTAAAGAAATTAAATAATGAAGAATCTGCATAAATGTATATATATTTCTCCAAATGTGATAAAACAACGGTACCTAGAGCCATCCAGTTTTGAATAACGTACGTTTCCACCCGAATATGCGCAACTGGAAGCCCAAATTTGGAATTTGTTTTATTATCTATTTCATATTTTGTGAAACTTTAACGAATTTTTGATGAACAAACTCAAACGATTTAAAAGCGATAAATGGCAACACTCTACTTGGAGCAAAAAACTTTTTATGTAAAGCGCGCGGAACTGTGTATCGGAAATTCTAAAGATATACTCATTTTAAAATTATTTTGCGATATTGCTGTTGAACTTCATTTTATGGTTTAAGTGCGAAGATCATGATATTTAATAAATAAAGGTAACACGCTAAACGTTACAAAACGCCCCTTTGGAAGTAATTTAAAATCTGAAACTTTTCAGGTTTTTTTATTTATTTTATAAGGTATATCTCCCACATTCTTAGCGTGCCTTCGTGGTGTAATGGTCAGCACACTGAGCCGGTATTTCAGAGATCCGTGGTTCGATTCCCGGCGAAGGCGTTGCATATTTTTCACCTCTTCTGCTTCGAAATAACCTAATGTCTCTACAGTGGCGCCCGAACTAAAAGGGTTGTGGATGATGACTCTCCACACCCAGGATTTGGCGACTAGGTCCCCTAAAACCCTAGTCGCCCTTTAAAAAGGGGAGTATATAAGGTATATCTCCCACATTCTTAGCGTGCCTTCGTGGTGTAATGGTCAGCACACTGAGCCGGTATTTTAGAAATCCGTGGTTCGATTCCCGGCGAAGGCGTTGCTTATTTTTCATGTCTCCTGCTTCAAAAAAAAAAATACCTAATGTCTCTACAATTTATTACTTTTATTTTATTAACGAAATTTATCTGACATTAAAAGGGCAAAAAGAAAAATTTGCGTGCATGCACTCCGCTGGGAAACAATGCGTACATAATTTTTTTTTATTATTTCTATGACTCGATTCTTAACTTGTTTTGCTTACTCACTGCTGTTCCATGTTTCTGTTGCGTTGTAAAAGGAAACAATCAAGTAATGGGTCCACTTTCTTTTAATTGTTTATTTAATATTATTTATTTATTATTTAAATTCTTTAATCTTTGTTTAATCTTATCGTCAAGTCTCAAACGTATGTATAACATTATAGTTGGATTTTATCTCTACTTTTTAGTTCTTTCATTGTTCTCATTCTCATGCAATCACACCGCAGCGAGATTCACACATTTGCATATTCGTTTCATTACAAAATGCAAGTTTAGTAGGTTACTATCAAGAGAGAATAAAGCAGCAGTACGCAAAGAGTATAACGGAATATCTACACGAAAGAAAATTATTTAAAGCATTCTGTTATTATTAAAAAAATAATTCATTCGTTTAAAATATAACAGAATTCCTTAAATAAAAACTTCAGATAAAAAATTACATTAAAATTTTAACGCAAAAATTTGAAATCTGCCGGTTACTAAGATCAAAGAAAGGGTAAATGATTACTTTTGATTTTTTTCACTTCTGTGTATGAAGTAAAGGAAATATCGTAATCTCAAAAATTTTCCACTAGCATATTTCAATGGAAATACCCATATTATGATTCCCGAATCCATATTGACTATTTTTTGCTTGACGTCTGTACGTGCGGATAGAACGAAGGATTCATGTTTTCAAAACGGATTGTAAAATGGATTTTAAACGGTTTTCAAAGGGAATTTTTTCTTGATATTTGTACGTACGTATTTCGCATAATTCAAGAACGATTAGCCGTAAAATGTTGACATTTTGTATATGGTGCTGCTATAACATCTAGTTTTGCAACTCCCTTTTTTATTGCACTCGCCAATAGAAAATAAAAAAATGATACCCACTCTCCTTAGCCAGCTTAAAAATTCTTACCCGGCCTTTTGTTTTCGCCTTCGTTGGTTATAATCATATATTTACAATTGCAGAAACACTTTAAAAGACGAAAATATTCCTTTTTTCGCAATGTCAAATTAAAAAAAAATTAATTTTCAGCAAATAACAAAAATCTAACTTAAATTAATGTGGTCTCACGGTTCCTGTACTTACATCTGTGAAATTTTTATAATCGTTATGAAAAAATAAAATGATAAGAAGTATAACTCCCATACGACAAGAATGGAACGGCATAATTTCTAAACGTTTTATGTCATTTTCAACTTGCCTCCGGGGATCGTTTCATTCAGTTACAATAACTGAAAGGAATAAGTTTAAATGAATTGCAACAAAAAATGTGTCTAATTTAAACAGGGCGCGCAAGGAAGCCATATGTTATCCATCATGTTATTTATATACAACCATCATACTCTAGATGTTTAATGAACTCATACATAGCATTAATCTACCACATACTTAATTTCTTTCATATTTTGAACAATGTAAAAAATCTAAAGTTAGCAAATAAAATTCATCATAGAATAAGTTTTTTTCCCTCTTACATAAAAAAAATTGATTAGAAACGCTCTTGGTAATAATCCAAGGGGTATATTAAATGGAAATTAATTAAATTGAAAATGAATGAATTTCAAAATAATGACTGAAAATAATTAACTAATTAAAAATTAAATTAAAAATTTGAAAATTAACCATTTATAATTTATTAATTTTGCTTCAAAATTAAAATGTTTAATCCACTATTAAATCAGTGTAAAAACATCGGTCTCATTGTGTATATCAGAAGTAATAGAACAGAGTATGTAACGAGTATTATAAGAATAAGGGAAAGTATTAGAACAGCGTATCATTTCCTTTCTGTAGATGACATTGTGATCAAGTGTAAACGAACTTCGAAGGCAATTTCCAAAAACGCAATTATTTTCATTTTCTAAGAAAGAAAGAAAAGAAAATTTTATCAGCTAATTGAAACTTTGTAATATTAAAATCTTGTTGCGTGTGTACGGGTTCGTAATGGATTGAATGCACCAGTCGTTATGAAGTTAACAAAATTTATTCTTTTCACAAGAAATAAAACAAACCACTGAAATATTTCCTCAGAGATATTCGTACTATATCACAATATCTCAAACGTTAAACAGAATTTACTTCAAAACAGATAAAGTTATTCCGATCTCACAGCGAATTCACTATAATCAATCACAACATTAAGTAAACAAACAGCAGTTTGCTTTAAATAGCTACAACTGAACTGAGAATGGCGAGAATGGCGAGAATGGCGAGGAGAGTGGTTCGAAAACCAGGGTGCATGGGTCAAAGGACCCTACCCCTCATCGAATGCATAAGTATGATTCTAATAAATTGGCAAGTACAAAATAACTTAAAAATAAGTAATAATAGATTTTTTTTAAAATATATAATTATATATATGAAAGGTACTAATTAAAGTAAGTAAAAACAAAAGGAAGGGGGGGCTATTATCAATAACTTGCCCTATGAAAAATAAAATTTAAATGTAAATAAAGCCATTCAAAATTCCACGAAAAAAAACGAGAAGGCCGCTGAGCTGGTGGCACACTAATTATATGCGTAAAGAAAAAAAAATCATGATGTTAGGTAACATGCGAATACAGAGGTGCACTCAATCCGATTAAATGTATAAAAATATAGAACAGGAGAGGAATACAATGCAAATAACACTTGATAAATACAAAATACAATAATGCAACAGAATTGTCGTACAAGTCATTACAACAGAGTAATAGGCATTAGTCAAGATTAACATTTAAGATAGCCCGAGGGCGTCTAACTTTGACAATATCATTGACATCATAGTCATAAATGGTCATGGTGGGATTGTTAAGATCCCCCAGACCTTCAAAAAACTTACGTGCCAGACGGCAACAATAACTTTTAATATATTCAATTTTAAGTTCGTCATGCAAGCGCTGATTTCTAATGTACCATGGGGCACATACTATTTGGCGTAGAACACTGTTCTGCGCTGTTTGTAGTTTTTTGCGAATAGACTTATAAGAGTACGCCCACACAAGGCAAGCATAACAAATAATAGAACGCAACATGGATTTATAAATAAGTAACTTATTATCTATAGATAGAACGGAGTTTCGAGAAATTAAGGGGTAAAGTATTTTTTGACGTACTCGAAACTTTTTAAGACTACTTGTAATTTGTGGGTTCCATGATAACCTTTTGTTGAGGATCACCCCAAGATAAGGGACTTGCAACTGAACTGAGGTGTTTGAAGTCGGCTTTTATAAGCTTTGTTTTAATTATTTACTAGAACATTCTGGTAAAATCTTGATTTTTGTGGATGGCAACAGCAATTACGAGATACTTATTTATTAAAGATTAAATGCACGCGCTCTTTTGTTTTTACTTTTCCGACGTAGCTTTCTCTTCAAAAATCATACGCGTTTCACGGGAAAATAAAGCAATTTTAATTACAATTCTAAATAAATAGCTAATAAATACGAAATCCGTAACACTATTTTAAAATCGTTATGAACAAACATCCTGAAACGTAAGTTAGTGGTAACGTTTTTGTAAATCAAATGCGGAGACAAAAAATCGCAATCAGATCTTATTTTCGAACGATATATTCATTGCAATAGATTTTCTTTCCTTTTCGTTGGCAACCTTAAACGATTTTGTATGCAAATGATGCCAGGGAGAACTTTAAATCATACACCAAAAATGTAAATTTGTTTCGAATTACTTATCCTTACGTGCCCTATTGTAATGGACGGAGTTATCTCTATTTAAAATCCTAACTGCGCTATTCTAAAGGAATTCTGGCCAAAAATTTGCATAGTTTAATCCAGATGATGAATGACCATTTCTAACCTTCCTAATAGTAAAGCTGGGATTTCAGGGAAAGGAAGTGTGTATTTTAACGACTAATGTGCATTTCAGCCAGATACATTCAATGTAATAACAAAGCATTTTGCTTTTGCATTAACTAAGGAATGTTAATACCATATTAAACAATATCATCAAATCTGAATCTTTGTTACATATATAATGACTAGGGAAATTTTACTGCATTTAATGTAAAAGACGCAAAGATCTTACAGAAAATAATTTATCTCTTATACAATTTTGAAAAGTAGTTTCAAACGCATTTTTAATCGAGGAAAGTACAGACTGCCAGGTGCTATACATCTCGATCCTTTTGCCTGTGTATTCCTTTTCAAATAAATTTATGCTACCCCAAATGTTTTTGTCATGCATTTTTTTTTGAAGAAATAATGTAGTGAATATAAAAAAAATGTATAGAACACAAATGAAAGGGTATTGCCACCCAGTATTGTCGTCATGTATGATCTTTAAATAAATAAAATAGCGAATGTAAAACACGTATGCCACATTTAAAACTCTAACGGAAATTTTAAGATATGTTCTTTTTAAGTGTTTTTTCAACTTTATGTGGTAAAAGTGCGAAGAAACTGATCTTTGTAAGTTAATAATAAAAGATGAAAACGTGAAAACTTCCTATAGTTGATTGTAATTAGAAAACTGAACACTAATTTGATAAACTGAGAAAAGACTAAAAAAAAAAGTAACATATAACCTTCTGACCAGCAACGGCGTATACATACGATATTTTTTCAGACTTCTTTAAGAAAGTATATATACATACATCTTCAGATATGTCCAAGAAACTAAGTCAATATATTTAAAGTACATATATCCAGGTGTAAAATCCCAGGAACATTAAAATCATTATTCATTAAAATGAAGTAAATACCTCTTTCGCATGACAGTTCGGGGAAATTTTGAGTTTTTCAAACGAATCATATGTCGAGAATTCTAAAAATACGCTGTTCCTAAAAATTTTGTGATGTTTTGTTGAATTTTAATCTGGCGTAACTCGGAAGAAAACGATGTTTAATAAAAAAGTTAAAACAAAATGTTGCTTTAACAGAAATGAACCTAAGAGCTGATTCATAAACTGACAACTCAACGAGAGCATAAAAAAACTTTAGCATCCCTGTGGCGCGACTTGAAAATCTGAATCCTGAATTGTTGTATTAGGCATGTATAAAATTCAGCAGTTAGATGGGAAAGGTTCAGCGTAACCTTCGCAAGTAATTTGAGAGGGTTTTTCGTTGCTAGTAAGACAAAAATAATCACTACGTGGACGAGTCCAATTTAAAATATTGGGGTGCTCAGTTCTCTAAAAGCATTAAGAAAGGGCAAAATGAAGCCAATATTTAAAACATTTTCAGAATGTTATGTTAAAATGTTAGAAGAGGGAGAATACGCGAAGCAATATGATAAGTAAGAAAGTTATAAAAATAAAGACTAACTCGTTAGCAAAACAAAAAATATTACGAGTGAGTTACAAAATAATATGATTCAACGACACTGAAAAGCAAACCTGAACCCAGGAAAAATCTTAAGACAAACCCAATATAATATCAAAAAGTCTAAATTTTGAAATTAAGATACTCGATGTTGTATAAAATTCGAGCGTTTTAGCCACTTGCGCAGCGAGCTGTCTGAAGTAGGTATTATAAATATATATATATATATACAATCAATCCAGCTGGTGTAAGCTCAAGGTTTCAGCTAGTAATTAATAACTGAAAAGGATCTATTGTTATTAAATCGCCTAGTTTGTTAATTAATAACAGAATAAATTTGAAAGAAAATTTAAACATCAGCTTATGCTTTGCTGAACGAAAACATACTGCAGCACTAAAGTGAAAATACTTTTATTTTAATTTAGACCGTGGCAACACATTTCTTTCCAATTCTCGAGTTTGTTGATTAAATTCGAAAAACAAATGCATTATGTTTTGCCGAATGGCAACGCATTCCTTTTATTTCGCTCAGTTTCCTGATTAATTTGACTCATAAATATCTTACGCTTTACTAAATGTCAACACAAAGATTTTATATCGCTGAGTGTTTAGTCAACAGCTCTTTAAATTCGAACAAAGGGCGAAATTAATAAATAAAAATTCTAAATTCAAAATTCGAGTTTCGAGGAGCACATTTGCGGGAGAAGTACTATATATCTTATGTTTTGTCGAATGGGAAGGGATGCAAACGGAAAAGTGAATCAATGCAAAATCATATTTCGAGAATGATAGCATTAACAGCCCACTTGGCTACCAATCAGTTTTAGTGACGTCCTCTAAAAATTAAACAACTAATTTAAAACGGTAAAAAGAAATTATCTCCGGCATATTACTTTTATAAAACCTATTTTCTTTTATTATGTGTTAAGCGTGCTTGAAACGACCAAAGAACATTCTTCTAAACATGTATTGCGAAATACATACAATGATTTGCTTGCAGAAAATAATCGCCGCACGGCAGGAAATCTCACAAAGTATTTGAATAATCTATCAAATCCCGAAATTGCATTTTCTGACTTGAACTTTTTTTTTTACTTCCTGGAAATGGATAAAAAAAATATTCATGAAAGAAGAGTAATTTGAAGGGAAAACTTCATGAATACGCAATCGACCGACTGACCCCCCGTTGTCAATCAAAGTCAAGACCAAAAGATTTTTTTTTCATATGAAATTTCATTCTACCTTCAAGAGTACTGGAAAGTTCCAGCATAGAGCAATTGAATGAACGTCTTGCTGTACATGAATCACTGTCAACTGCTAGCTCTGTGCCAGAACTTCTGTTTTCAACCATCTCTTTCGTCCCATCTCGACTGCTGAAAAAGTAAAAAGCTGCGTAAAAAGTTTTGTTCGTGTATCCGAGAGTTTTTCAGAGAAAAATTGCTCCCTCAAACTTTTCACAGGAGGAATTTTCTGTGGGTGAGAGAAAAATACCAAATAGTAGATGTATATCGGCAATAGTTTTGAGTTTCTGACGCATCTGGAACAGAACATTACGAAATACGCTTCAATAAATACCGTTTCAGTTTCTGTGCGGAGAATACAAATGCGAAAAAGTACAATGTAAACAAGAGAAACAAAAATATACAGCATTTCTTCGCGTATTTTCCCTTTAGATTTGGAGCGCCAGATTCTAAAAATTTAAAAAATATTTGAATATATTTAATATATTCAAATATTTATTTAGTCAGTTTATTTTCCTCTTCTGCTACACGCAGTTTTTCCCTATGAGAAATAGCTTATTAGTAAACTGTATTTCTTTGATTATTTTAATTTTTACTCAGAGTGTTCAATCTGCATTCGCATTTCTGTATTAGCATTTCATCCCCCTTTTTTTTCACTTCGCATTTATTATTTGTAACTTATTTTGAATATATTATTTTTTAAGCTACGCATACTGACAGGTGTTCTCATACTTAACAAAACTTTGAAAAATAAAGTGATTTCTCCCTACTTCTGTTATTTACGTTCCAGTTCATTGCAGTTTTATCTTCTGCTCAATTGTTCTTTCTTTCGAAATCCGGGTCTTTTATTCGACCTACCCTCCTTCATTCCTCTGATGTCCTTCTCGAAAACTGCGGTCAAGATTCATTCGTGTGAGGTACCCCTGGGGCTTTAGAAGCTAATTCCCCACGGCACTAGAATTTAGGTTTGTTTTATGAAATAAGATTGTGCTAATTTCCAGTAGCTTATCCATGACAACTTTTCATTTATAATGATCTTAATGTAATCTCGTCCTTCGGAAATTAAATGACTGGCATAATTTTCCCCTTCCTAATTTTCAAAACAAACGTTATCTTAGAAAAATTAGGGAAATACAGTATTTCCAAATATTTATCATTATTTCTGATTTAAAATGAGTATATCTCTTGAAGATATTTCAATCTTGCTTGAATTTTTCGTCTCATACATTTGAGCCCAAGCTGTCACATTAATTGCATCCGTTATCGTAGAATAGAAATCGAAAGCCGATGGATAATAAGTGATTCAAAAATAATCCCCAAAAGAAAACTGTCATTTGGAATAATCTGAAATCTTCGGAGAATAAATTGAGTGGAAAACTAAAAACAGAAATGAAACAAATGAAATTCTATATTCGGAAAAAGATTTGAATAAACCGTCCCTTAAGGCCTTTTCGAATAGATTGTTTTCGAATAGATTTTTATACGATGAAATAATATCATTTTTCTTTAAAAGGCTTTACGCGTATAAAGACATTACAGTAATAATACGTACACGTAAAATTCATTTTCGAATAGCTTTATATGCAATAAAATCATATCACTTTTTTTCCAAAAAAAAAGGCCCAAGCATTTTTGCCCAAGACTTTACATTAATATTATATACATAAAATTTAAAACTTTCGATCTTCTTTAAACCTTAGATTATTTATCTCTATCTAAAACTAGATTTCCTTTTCTTAAAACATGTTTCAGACATTTCCTTAACTATCTGCTTCCGCTGCCAGCCGCCGGAAACCGTCATCATAAAATAGAAAAAAATATATATGTAATGATTTTAATAAGTCTAGCTAGCGTCATTTCATAAAAAATATTTAATATTTCTAATTACACAGCTCATGATTTTAACGGATTTTTATTGAAATCAATGAGATTAAAATATAGGAAAAATATTCTTAAGAACTGCGTATATTGGCTTGTTTTGTTAATTAATAAAATATTAAATTTGAATGATAAATATATTACGCTTTACTAAATGGCAGCATGTTGGAGCCTGGATAAAAGTTTTTTATTTCAGGCAGTGGCACATTGCATTTCCACAGTTCAGTTTGTTGATTAAAACTGAAAGATAGAATTGTGCCCAAATGGCATCAGTCTGGAGCAGTGGAAACAAAAATGTTTTATTCTGAGCAGTGTTGCCAATAGTCGCTTTCAAATCTCTGAGTTTTTAATCAAAAATTCATTAAATTAGTACAAAATATAAAAGAAATCAAAACCAAATTCGAAATTCAAAATTCGGGTTTCTAGGTGCCCATGCTCGAGTGGAGTATTAAAAATTCGATAGCTCTAGGTGCTTGTGTTTTTCTACAATGCGAAGAATATATATAACATTCATACAGATTCTTTAGTATTTAATTCTTCAGTTTTTAATTTTTAACATTTGGTGTTTACTTTTGTTATTAAGCATATAAAAACCGTATATCTTTAGAATTCTCAATAAAGTATTAGGCGTTGTCACACAATTTTTTATATTCTCTACAATATTTCTTTAAAAGCTAGAAGCTTGCTTTGACAGCAGCCTAAAACAGTACTCATAAAAAAAGGAAAATGTTCATAACGATTTTACTGAGACAAATGACATTAAAAATGTTTACTATTTCTGATGGAACATTTCGTGATTTGAATACATTTTTACTTAAATATACCATACTAAAAATTAAAAATAAAAATATTCCTAAGAACTGCGTATATTGCATTTAAATCATTCGGTCTGTTACTCAGTAAACTTCCAGATTAAATATGAAAGTTAAATATCTTAGGCTTTAGTGAATGGCAATGCACTGAAGTGTGGAAAATAAAAGTATTCTATTTCCAGCAGAGATAACACATTGCTTCCAAATACGCGAGTTTCCTGAATAAAAGTAAAAGATCTTTCATTCGCTGAATAGGAACAGTCTGGCGCAGCGGACACAAAATTGCTTTATTTCGAACGGTGTTGCCACTGCTCCCTTTGAAATCGCTGAGTCCGTTAATCAAAAATTCATTAAATTAGCACACAAGATGAAATAAGTCAAAAAAAAATTCAAAATTCGGGCTCCGAGGTGCCGATATTACGGTAGGGGATTATGTGTGCTCAAAATTTTGTAGCTGTAGTTGTTGCTGTTTTATCAGAATGCCAAAAACATACAAACATACATATTTAATTCTAGCTGAGGAACCTGATGTACGCAGAGTTACGTTTAGAGGTACACTGTGCAAAAAGAAAAAAAAAATCTGAAAGGTTTCAGATTTTAAATTACGTCCAAAGAAGCCTTTTTTTCAACATTTTGTGATTTTAACTTTGTTTATTAAATACCATGTTCTTCGCACTTAAACCATAAAATTCAGTTCAACAGCAATATCGCAAAATCATTTTAAAAGAACATATCTTTAGAATTTTCAATGCACAAACTCACGCGCGCGCTGGAGATAAAAATGTTTTTTCTGTACAATGTTGCCATTGCACGCTTTGAAATCCTTGAATTTGCTAATAAAAAATTCGTTAAAGTTCTACAAAACATGAAATCGATAATAAAACAAATTCCAAATTTCCGCAGTAGGATTATGTCATTCAAAATTGGATGGCTCTAGGTACCGTTGTTTTATCACAATGCCAGAAACATATATACTTTTATGCAGTTTTTTCATTATTTAATTTCTTCGAATATAATACAGGGCGATAATATTTAGTGGCAACAGTTTGAAAAGTGAAACGGAGATTCAGACTGATTCGACGCAAAATCGCAAAACAGAAACAATAGCTCTTCAGGGACAAAGCATCTTTGGACTAAAAAAAATGACGGTTTTATATCTTCCATTCTACTGGGACAATTGGCGAAATTCAAATTGCGTTTTTCATGTCTAGAAAGCGCGACTTAGGATATGTATTAGATTTGACACAAAATGGGTCTTTTTCTGAAATGGCATACCAATTGTTTTCCATATTTCGATTCTACGACTCAAATTATGCATAAAAATTAAACTTCGTAAAGTTTGGTGCAAAATTTACGGAGAAATTAAAACTTTATCTGGGCGCATTTTTTTAAGTTTGCGCCAAGAATAAATATCTTGGCGAACTCCTTAATTTATAGCAACTTATTTTTCTTTGTCTTTTTTCTTTGTGCACGAGCAGGAAAGAAAGACATCATTCATACTTTCAAATAATTTTAACAAAATGCGTAATTCCCATTTGGCGTTATTATTGAGGAGATAAAATTTTGAGAGATAATTTTTTAAAACTACTTGTGCGATTTTTACAAAACCTGGCATAATTTGAGTTATAGAATCGAAATATGGAAAAACAATTGTCATATCATTTCAGAAAAATTCTGATTTTATGTCAAAATACCTATATTAGAACAGTGCTATACATATCCACAGTGCTATACATATCCTAAATCGCGCTTTCGGGACATGAAAAAGGTAAGTTGAATTTCGTGAATCGCCGCAGTAAAGTGGAACATATAGAACAGTTTCTTTTTTCTTTTTTTTTTTTGCAACTTATCATCTGCCAATAAACAACAAACTTGTATTATTTTTTCACAGTGTAATTTTTTTTTTAAATCCTAGTTTCAAAATGTTTGCAAAAAGCTTAAAGAGAGCACTTTTAAATCTTGCTCTAAAAGTTCTACACTATTCTTGAAAATTCTACACTGTTCTAAAGAGGTAACTCACACGATGCCATCTAACGTCCATCCGTTTTGGCCGATTTCACCACCATTTTCGAAATATTCGCGAAATCTGATGGAAAGAGCCCTGCAGTTCTTTAAAAGTTGTACATTCTGCTGGAACGTTCTACAGTCTTCTCAAGAGTAAGCGAATATGTCACCGTCTAACGATTTTAGTAAGAACTGATAGCGGGAAAGCAAAAACGGCGTGTATTTAAGATGACTAGCATTACTTCAAAATTGAAACTATGTGGAAGTATTAATATTTATTTTTTGTAAAAACACAGTACTGAATTCCTTGGCTAGCATGCATGAATTCCACAGATAGCGAGAATGTAACATCGGCGGCGACGTGAACCTAAGATGAGTAACACTGTTTCCATATAAACGCCCTGAATATGGAACCTGTGCAGTTGTTTTTCGAAATCTTATGTAGACAGTGACCTTTCTTTGTTTCGAATGCTAAGTGTGCCGAATTTCATCAAGATCAGAATAAAATTGCAGATTTGTATGAAAGGTAAACACACAGCACTCGTTTTTATTTCTTCGCACGAAATAAATGAAGTATTGCGATCGCGAAAAATTTAGGTTCTCAAACTTCAATGGAAATATCCATTTTACCGTTCCTGAATCAATTTTCACTAGTTTCGTCATGACATTTGTAAGTACATATGTCGCATACCGCAGATTATCAACAAAAAATTCCATTTTGACTAGTGTCGTTTTGATGTTTGCACGTAATTATTTACCTCGCATAGCTAAAAAATGATTAACCGTAGAATATTTAAATTTTGTACATAGGACAGCTGAAACATACAGTTATACATTTTTCTGATTCTTATTTCCTTTTACAAAATAAAAGTAGCACTGTAATCGCGAAAAATGTCGGTTTTCAGATTTAACGGAAATATCCATTTTGTCCGTTCCCGAATACATTTTGACTAATTCCTTCCTAGATCTATACAAACAACTCACAAAAAGGTCCGTAGTAAAAAAACTGAAATTTTGTACATGGAGCTGTTATAATGTCTAGGTCTACAGCTGCCTTTTTGGTTGTTTTATTTTGTTGATGGTTACATCACAATTTAAAAACATAGAATTAGAATAGGTAAAAGATTTACGTCTATTTAAAGAGTAAAGAAGGGACTTTTTCTCTATCCCAATATTTCAGTTAAGATTTCTGAATTAATAATTGTATAAATATTTTATATTAATAAAAACTAATATTTTAGCATTTACGTAACCACTTTATTGAAGAATTGGAAGATCATATCTCTAAAAATGAAATAAGTTTAAATGAAATGCAGGAAGAATATGTATAATTTAATAGGCGTACAAGGAAGTCTTATTTTTTAATGGATTTAATTCTAGAACAGTATTCGAAATAGTAGCAATGCTTAAGAGTTTAAACTTGGCAGAATTTCCACACCATTTATCAATGGAAAATAAAGAACACAAGCAAGTTTTAAAGATAAATAATAAAAGTGCCAGCACACGCTTTATAAAACATTTTGCAGATTCCCGTCTAAGGTCTGGAGTTTTTCCAAAAAGAGGAGATTTGATTTTCTTACTTACAATTTTTAACACGTTTCTGTATGATTGATTAGCGAAACACGTACCTTTAAAAACAGCAAAACATATTATAGTTTAAAATACTAGTAAAATTTTAGAGAATTTTTTGTTTTTGTTTCATACTATTCGAAGTTTCGTTTTGATTGATTAAATGAAAATATGGAAATGAAAATTTTCTGTGATCCGTTCTTGCCACTAGATGGCGTGCGACCTTGCCTTTTTCTTCCTATTTTCCGATAGATTATAATAATAATAGAAATAATAATTAATAATAATGATGTTTTAAGCTGCCTTAAAATATCATTATTGTATAGAACTTAGTTTTTTCCTTTGAATAAAGAATTATATATAATGAAACGTTTGTCTCTTATTACGAAGAAAGCGCTTAAATTTACTGGAACGCCTGGCAGGAAACGATAAAGACGTATCGAATAGAACAATTTTATATTGCTGAAGAACCTGATGCGGCATTTTAAGGCGCTTGATCAGAGACGCAAGGCTTTTTGAAAGTTTTAATAAACTGAATTCGAACACCGAGTATTAAAGTTGAAATTTTTGTTCTTGTTCTTGAAGTATCCAGCGGAGAAATAATTTTGTCTTCAATATGAAAGTTAATTATTTCTTGTTCCTTAAACATTTATTTTGTATATGTGTTGAAATAAAAGAAGATAATGAAAGATCAGAAGAAAATGTAGATAAATAAAGAAAAAAAACTGTCTTAATAGTTGGTACTACTAGGAAACTGTTTAAGAAAATCGAAAGCAAATTAGATAAATCAGAAGTTAGACTTAATAAGCTTGAAAAACTGTTAGAACAATTCAGTTCTAAAACTGAAACATTCTCTAATACCGATGTCGAAATTGAACAAGTTTTGAGTGCAGACGAATTGGAAAATGAATACGAAATTAGCCAATTGTATCAAGACAAGATAAATTAAAAATGGAAATTTAGGCTTAAGAAAGAAATGCAGGCTTCTGAAAGCTTCAGCATTTTTAAAAATTTTTTTATTTCACTTTTAAACAACAGACTCGGCTATTTAGAAGCAATGTGTTGCAACTGCGAAAAATAAAATATTTTTATATTTCACGACCCGCAGCATTGTCGTTCAGTACAGCCTAAAGAATTTAACTTTCAGATTTGCTCTGGAAAGTTATTGAATAAAACACTAAACGATTTAAGGGGACAGTACACCTTTAACTGGGAGGAAATACAAAATATTTAACATATACTAAAAAATTTTTAAAAAACTAACTGTTGGGCCTAGTTTCATAATTTTTTCAGGGTTATTATATGAGACAATGATACTCCTGAAAAAAAATATCTAATGGATTTGAAATCAAGTTTAATAATTAAAAAAAAATACTTTTGTAAGACTCTAACATTTGAAGTCTTGAATTACACTGCTTCCTTGCGCGCAGGATAACTTGCATAAATTCACCATAATCTGTAGAAAGTTAATGCCAAATTAAAGCTATTGGTCTAATTATTCATCTGAAGTAAAATATTTTAATTAGTTCAACTTTTAAAAACATAATCGAGCAATAATTTTTAAAAAATAATTTTTTGTTAATTTTTAACGTACAATTTTACTGAAAAAAATTTTTTTATTTAACGTATCTTTATAATTAGAGTCTATTTTAATTACTGTCTTGATATTTATTTGTGCTGTAAATTTCGATGCTGTATCTTAAGCGGTTTCATAGATATGCTGCGCGCAAGTCTGAAAAACAACGTTTTGAGAAAAAGCTCTTTAAAGTTAAGTTTTAATTTTGGAACATAAATTTCAATCATATAGCAATAAAATCACTTTTGGAATGATAACTTGACACTTAAAATAGTATTTCTTGATATTCATGTAGGTGAAAATAAAATAATTTATAAAATGGCATAAAATATACAACCAAACAGCAAAAATCATTAAACGTAATCTTAAGATGTATGGTACTCAGTAACAGAAGTAATTAATATTATTTACCATATTGCAAAACTTACTTCCACATAATGCTTGTGACAGGAATCTCAAATAAGGTAAATTTTATGTGATATAAAATTTATATATATTGTATAAATTTTTCATATAAACAATTTGTAGTAAAATTCAAAATTTTCCACTTTCATATACAACACCTTCCTGTTGTGCAATTGTTTCTAATTGTGAAGTGTTATGTAAATGTCTGATTCTGCGAATAGACAAATTCAGTTCTGAAGCATTTTTTTCAGCTTCCTTTATTCGTTGCAAATCACACTTTCTTGCTGCTTCTAGAGAATACTGCCCCACTCGAAAACCCAAATTTTGCATGATTTGTAGTCTTCCCTGTCTTCCTTCGTTAAATGCTACAACTGCTTCATTTGCAGCTATATCAGCAATTACTTTGCTTGAACTGCTTGTCTTTGGACAGAATTTCCATATTACAGAATTAAGGGATTCATTGGGATTCTGTGTTCGACCACCAAGGCAACGTTTAAGTAAAGTGGGTTCTGACAAGTCTTTAAAAATTTTCTTTATGCTGTCCATTACTGGGGCTGCCATTACATTTTTATGCTTAAAATCTTTCAATTTTCCAGTTGCTTTGGCTTTTTGGTACTTACACCAAGACACATTTCCTTGTGGGCAAAAATCATGGAGTGGTTCATCATCAGTTGAACGCTTATGGTAATAAATCGCCCATATAGCTTTCCGCATATCCATAACACAGTCTTTGTTATTTCGTATAGCTTGTCCATAATACATAGTTACTTGATCAATAAATTTATCCGTTAAACGCCCTTTCCCACCTAATGATTTACCATCCTCCAGCTTTTTTCCTCTCATAGAGTGCTTCAGTTCTCGTAATCTACTTCCCATTCTTTTTTGCACATGACCTACGCATTCTACTTTATTTAATTCAATATCAGGCCCATAAATATTGCTCTTTCGAAGTTCAAGAAATGTTTTAGTATCGCCATCCCCAATATAGTTTATGTACTGAGCGTTAAACCTTTCTTCAGAACGAGAAAATATTCGTAACATACCAACAACTTCCATTTTCCCAGCTGATCCAAAATGATTTTTCGCACACTCAATATCATGGCTCCTTTTCCAGTTCTCAAATTCTTTAGCATTTTTATTTTTTTTACCCCATTCACATCCTTTACAGTATGAAGACAGTACTTCAAGATCTAGCACTTTTCCAGTTTCAATACCAATTATACTAGTTATCCCAATTTTCGACGAGTGACCTCGAGTTTTCCAAGATCCGTCACCACTGATTGTAAGCTGTGACTGTCCTGTCATTTCAATTTCTTGCTTTGCAGCATTTAACATTGATAACTCAGCAACGTCTTTCACACAACGGGTAATCTTTTGCAATGATTTATTGTATGCGCTTTTCTGGACAGGTTGGGGCAAATCCATTGCACCACAGAAATTCTTCATTCCAGCCAGACCTTGGCCAATGCATCTCATAGCATAAATAAACCTTCTGTTTATTTCAGGCACATTTGATTTTGCTCCCATCATACGAGAATTTCTGAAAGAATTCAGTTTTTTACAACCCGCACATTCAATCGTGAACACAGATGATAATCCATGATTTAGAGTTTCACATATATTTATGTCTGAGCCACACACTTTGCAACACAAAATACTTGAAATTTCAGAAAACAAAATATCAATTGCTATTATTCTGTATCCCAAACTCTGTGTTGCACTAAAACTATTATTAAAGCAACCACTGTTCAACTTTTTTGATGAAGAACTAACACCGTCACACACTTTAGTCTCATTGACATTTGTGTATTTGTTGCCATAAAACTTACGTTTTTTTGGGCGCTGTCCTGAAGCACGTTTTTTTAACTTATCCATCAAAAAGCAGAATTACAAAGAAGGAATTAGCAAACTGAATTCCAGTAATTAGCACAAAACACTGTAAAGAACACAGTTAAATAATATATATTCGATGAAAATTCAATCACGATTGCGAGCAACACAAAAATCGAATTAATATCAAATCGCAGTATACTAACGAAGCAAAACACGATGTAAACAAACCGAGCGAAAGTAGGAGTTGTAGTATATGTTTTACATGGTTCTCTTCTTCGGCAATCAATTATATTTTAAAAAAAATAAGGCTTTGCATGCAACGCCAAAGTTAGGATGAGTGCAATGTGACTTCAAAATGTAAACAAACTGTCATGGCAGCTGACTCAGGACATTTAAATCAAAAACCATGAAGTGAGATTCATATTTTCCTTTATAACTCGACAAGTAATTATCGGAGAAGTAAAAGTATGGTATCAATTTATTCAGAATAAAATGCTCTACCAAATACAATAAAATTCCAAAAATCGATTTTTTGATCATTTTAAAGGTGTACTGTCCCCTTAAAGGCAATGAGCACAATATTTAAAATTACTTTTTCTACTCGTTAATATGATTTCTATAAATAAAAACGCGTTAAAATCGTGAGATATCTAATCAGTAACGTTAAATATTTTTATCAATTTACACTAGCTGGACTCATTAAAACCATTATATATTTTTCTCATTTTTATAGATGTCTTTAGCGGCCGACGATACGAGCGGCTGATTTTAAAAGATATAATATACTGAATATAAAACAAATTTATGATAAACCCTAACACTCTGTCGAGAATTTTAAAGATAGAATGTTTGGCTGTTTGCGATTTTGCTATTGCATTTAAATAGCGTAAGTGCCAAGAACATGATATATCTATATATATAAAGAAGAAAATCTGTTCGTTTGTCCTCTAATAACTCAGTCACTACTATAGATATCGTACATTTTCGAGTTTCTGCTACTATAATCGTAACCGTGACCGTCCCTGTGTTGCCATTCACAGAATCTCGAGCGCATACCTCCGAATAATTATATTTACAATCTCATCTCGATCGGTTAACCGGAACGGACGCTAGAAGTGCAGATGTTGGCAAAGTTTCTTTACGATCCCCCTGTATATATATATATATATACAAAAAAGATCTCTGTTCCTGCGTTTGTTTGTTTGTTCGCGTTATTGATTTATGATCAATTATGAAAAATTTTTTTGCCATATTTAATCGCCTAAAACTGAATATAGGTGAAATATTGGATGGAACTTGAGCTTTTACGACCATTCGATTAGAAAGACGAAAATCATTAAAAACTGCGTGGCATTGTTGCAGATATAATGAAAGAGAATTAGTTTATTTTTATATGAAAATTTTTTATGCGGATTCCATACGCATCAGACTGAAAAATGTAAGACTATGAATCGTATTTATTGCATTGTTATTAGAGAAGGATTACGGCAGTATCGTTCTCTCTGCTGTTAGATACATTACTCTCAGTCTAACTTAACTGGCATCGGGTACTTCCGCTAGGTATAAATAAAGTTAAACACACAAAACGGTAATAATATAAAGACCAAAAAAAGAATGGTTTGTCAGAAATTTTCTTACTAATGTAAGCAAATTGAACAATGGTAGTATAAAGCGATAAAAGACTGTAAAATTAGAAAAATATAAGGTAAAACTTAATACTTCCTCGAGAATTCTAAAAGGACGCTTTTAAAAATTCTGTGATTTTACACTTGAATTTTGTATGTTATGTACGTGCGAAGAAAGCGATGCTTAATAATAGGTCGAAAAAGAAACAAAAAAAATTAGCAGAAGCAGAGTAGTAACATGTGATACTCAGCGACAGCATTAAAAAATCTTAACAAATGTTTTTGTTAGATAGTTTAATTTCTTTCTCTGAAATTTGAAACTTTTACTTCTTTACTTCTTTTTTTTTAACTTGATTATTTTAACTAACAAATTATTGACCTTTATATAAAAGCTGGCTATGATCGTAGACTTCTTCCTATGATCTAATATCATAAATATCTGTTTTGTTTTCAAATAATCACTAAGTTAATGGTTCTTTACTTCGTATAACTCTGAAAAAAATCAAGACATCAAATATTAAAAGTGACAAAGTTTCTAACACTTTCTATTATCGGATCTTTTTAATTAATAGATAAAAACAAGTTTCGCCGTTTAACGCAAACTTGTGCTTAAAATATAGAATATTACTTTATAAGGTATTTCTCCTACCTTCTTAGCATTCTTTCGTGGTGTAATGGTCAGCACATTCGGCGCGTATTCAAGGAGTCCATGGTTCCAGTCCCGGCGAGGACAATGCTCATTTTTCTCTTCTCCTGCTTCAAAAGTGCTTGATGTCTCTAAAGTGGCGCCCGAACATAAACGGTGGATGATGATGATCCTCCACCATCGTGATTTGACGATTGGGTGCCCTAATCTCGAGTCGCTCTTTAAAAGGGGAAATCTATAAGGTATTTCTCCCGCCTTTTCGCATGTCTTCGTGGTGTAGCGGTCAGCACGCTCAGCGCGTATTCGAGAGGTCCGAGGTTCGAGTTCCGGCGAGGGCATTGCTCATTTTTCACTTCTGGTTTAAAAAAAAATACCTAATGTCTCTACAACTTTGTAAAGAAACGCGTAAATTCGTAAGACAATCAGTCAGATGAGCATGTTGGCAGAAATTATGCCCAGTGGAATTAATAAGATATGAAAAATGTACGAGAGGAACAAAACTGAAAGATATGCAATAAAATTCTTACTCTACAACAGACGATTTTGCCTGGAAATCTGGGAAATAAGCTTGGTTTTTAGTTTCTATTCGTAGAAAAGAGAAACTCATTATTGAATTTCTGATTCGATTTCAGAAAAGGAAGAATTTTTCTCGTTGAGTGATTTCAAATAATTCTGAAAATTTTTGTCATGCTGTCAGTCGCACAGCAAGTTCAAAAACTCGGGTTTAAAATAATTCATTCAACCATACGTTTATGATACGGCGCTGAACGCAATACATTAGGAAATGAAAAAGAGAATGGGAAAATTGCAAATAATAGATTTTTAGCAATTTGTCTTACTGATGGAGCATTTCAAGATATTTGATCAGAAATTGTCTTGTGCAGTGTTTTAGGAAAGCGATGGCGTCATTTAATAAGACGTTACTGTTAAAATTTTTAAACATTCGCATAATAAAATTTAAGAAGGAAGAGAAATTTTCTTACATTAAATTTTCCGTTTTTATAGTTTCTGCTATTACATATTGTAATGCATGTATTCTTATGTATAATGTATGTATGTATTTTTATGTATGTTTGTATGTATGGTCCTCGCATTTTGGAAAAACGTCCGCATTTAGAGTCACCACATTTTCAACGCACATAGTACTTCACAGGAACAAGTGCACTGGAAGACCGAATTTTTAATTGTAAGTTATTTTATGCGAAATAAGGAAATCATTCTACGAAACATATTAAATTTTTAAATGGATTTCAAAGTATAATATATGAACTATTGTAACATTCATCATATTTCACATTTATGCAATAAAGATGACCACATGTCGTTGCTCTTCGAAATATAAGAAAATTTTTTACTCACATTTTGTCTGAAAGATGATGAAAACGGAAATGTTTTGTTCACTTTCATTGCACTAACATTCACAATTGTATTTAATAACTGATTCTGATGTTAAAAGTTCATAAACTGTTATGTCTTTTGATAAAGTCTCATTTGCACTGTCAGCAATTTTTCTGACATATCAAAGTCCAAAGTTGACAATCTATCTAGCTAAATCAAAAAGGTTGTCTGTAAGAGTGTAATACATTACGAATGTACAGATTTATTCTGATCTCGATGAAATTCTACACATTTGAATTTCGAAACAAGTGGATCATCTCTGCGTTTTTGGAGAGAGGAATCAGCTAAACCAAGCTGTGCCTCCCAGAAAAATCAAATTCCAAACTTCCAACTACTAGATGGACGCCCTTCCAATTACACCACGAAGATACATTGCAGGTTAGGCTAATATATTTGAATATGATAAAGCGACGAGGGCTATCAGTCTAAAGGAAGAGAAAACTTCATGGAGGATTTTCTCAGGGTTAGGTTACTCAATTATGGCAAAGCACACGAGGGCTATCTGCCTAAGGGGAGGGATGCCTTCGTGGAGGACTTTCTAAGGGAAACTGGCTCGTATACACGTTACACATGGGGAAAACCACGAAAACGCCCATGCAGCCAGGCGTTCGCGGGATTCGAACCTCGGACCGAACTACCAGTGTTCAGCGTCTTTACCGCTCGGCCCCTGGTGGACGATTTTCTCAGGGAAACTGGCTCTTATTCACATTACTCATGGGGAAAACCAACCATGTAACCAACTCGTACGCATGATACCAAGTCTAAGTCCACTGAATAGACAATCACTATTCTGTAGCCTTAACCACTGGGCTACTATTAGGGCTAAAAACATATTGTAATGAAGAAGAAATAGTCCTTAGAGATTATTCTTCTTTTGGGGTCATTTTTAGAGTTAAATATAATTTTGAATTAATCCTGGACGTTTTCTGTGGCTTTAGCCCGCTTAAATACTTCTGGAGTTGAAATATTTAACCAAAATATTGCACCACCTAGAGATGTTTAACATTGAATCTCGTTATAAACATCCATTATCTTGTAGGGATTTATATTTATATTAAATAATCAGTTAAATTTAAATCCTGTAAGCCTTCATTCCCCTAAACTGCCAGTGCCAGAATATTTAAATTTGGAAGCACGCGTATGAAATGCAAATTCTACCAGTATGAGAAAAAGTTTAAATATCGAGTTCTAGGAAGGAAAGTCAGAGAGTCTGGTAAATCTCTGTGCCTATTTGTAACTCAAGCTTCGGCTTAGCATTTCTTGCAGGTTAGACGTGGCTTAGCAGCTATTATTTTGCTGCCCCTAAACTCGTCTACGCGCTGTAGGATACAGGATTGTCTGAGCCCTGTAGTTTAATTCTACTACTTGTTAATATCTTCAGTTCTTAAGTTTAAGTCTGTGTCACTTTCCGTCCAAGTAGAGGCGTAGTGTGTCAGCATCGAGTTGACGCATTGTAAATAATCTAAAGAGTGTAATAAAGGGTAGTTTTAACCCTTCGTCTGCGCAGTCACTATTCTTCAGATTTCACACAAAAGATAGACAGTAGATCTCTACATCTGGTGCCCGAATATCCTACTCGGATCCAATGGGAAATAACCAGGAAAATCATCCTTACAAGATGCAAAAGTCGTAGATCCGATGATAACAAGCCCATTGGATGGATTTTGCTTCTTAATACAGGCAACGAGACCAGTAATTAAACCAGCAGTGGTGTTCGACTGTAAAAACTTCGTCACTTCATTCCTGGAATCCCTTGAGACGCGCTTTCAGTTGTATCCGGTACCCGAAAGACAAAAAGTAGCCATTGTCTCCAGTGCCCTCTGAGGAGAGGCGCAGTCTTGATGGAAAGGAATCGGGAATTCTTACTCACGGAAGCCGGAAGCTTAACCTACAATTTTTAAAATTTTAAAGAGGCACTCCTAAAGGTCTTCCCGATTGCGAAAGTTCGTGCCAAACGTGAAGCCGAACTGTACAACTTTACCAACGGGAAGTTGAGCACCTTACGCAGTTTATCCTGCGTAAAGTCAAACTAGTGAATATGTTATATGGAAGGAAGTCCGATAGCGAAGTTATTGAGATCATATTACCAAATTTATTACCCGCAGTACAAGATTTCGGGGAGCTGAAAAACCCACGAACGCCACAAGAGCTATTCGAATGACCCGTAAAGTTTCAGAATCGGCGGATAGCGGAAAATTCAAGGTTTCCTACCCAAAGACACTATCAGTAGTTCTCTCGACAGCCGGTTGAGGAAAGAAACAAACACAGCGGAGGAAAACGTTTACTAACCACGCCGTCAGCGAGCAAGAATTAAACGGTAAAGCCAAAGACCGCCAGCGCACACACAATACATCAGAAAGAAAGAAGACTTTAAACGAATAGAGGGGTCTAAGAAAGTGAGGACTCAAATACCCTGTGCATCGCAAAATCCCTCTAAGTTGTATGTTAATATCGTGGTAGTTAAAAATTACCAACCGCGCGCGAGGACATTTTTTAAGCCAAAAGTTTTACTATAGAAATTTCCTAAGAACAAGATTGTTTAAAAATAGTAGCACAGAAATCGTTTCCGTACAAGAGAAAGTTTGTGAATGCGTCGAGAAGCTATCGCTTTAACGGTCAGGTAAAAAAAGAAGTTTTGAAAGTTCTACTTTTTGTTGTTAAAAATTTGCAAAATAATGTAATTCTGGGTAAGTAAATTTACTACGTTATTTCCGAGAAACTGAGGAATACACAAATTGTTACCCATGCGATAGAACTAAAATCAAGTGAACCTTGTAAAGCAAAACCTTATCGTTATGATAAGGAAAAAAGAATAAATAATAGAACACCACACAGAACAAATGTTAAGCGATAAAATAATTATTCCCATCAATAGTGAATATGCTAGCCCAGTTGTGCTATGCAGAAAGAGAAATAATTTGCCACCTTGGGGTCCAAAAGCTTTTCGCTTAGCCATCGTTTACCGAAAACTTAATAGCATGACTAAATTCCCTATTTACCCTATTTACCGGTAATAGAAGAAATAATACGGAAAATTAGGTCTACAAAATTTATGACCACTCTTGATCTTACTTCAGGCTACTTTTAAATAGCCGTGAAACTAGAAGACGTAAATAAAATGGCGTTTAATTACAAAACCGGGCACTTATTTTATAATCGGACACACATTTTTTTTTTCTTTAACGCATGCCGTTTGGGCTTTGCGGGTCCGTATTAACTTTTCAACGCGCTATGGGCATCATTCCACGTCCCATCCTAAGAAAATCCACTTTGATTTATCTCGATGACATCATCATAACTGGTGATACTATTGAACAACACGTGAAAGATCTCCACGAAATTTTTTCGCTATTACGAGAAGCAAGTTTAACTATTAATGCCGCAAAATGTAAATTCGCAACTAAAGAGTTGCGATATTTAGGGTACAAAACCTCAGCTAAGGGTATCGAGATTGAGAATTCTAAAATAAAAGCAATAAAAAATTATCCTCCGTCAAATACGGCAAAGAAACGTTAAACTTTTATTGGCATGTGCTTATAATTCGTTTATGAAAAACCGCGTTCCGTTATCCGCGTTCGTTTATGAAAAATTTTGCCGATATTGTTGAATCTCTGTTAGTTTTAAAACGAAAGAAATCTATGGACAGCGGAGGCAAACACTACTTTTGAACAATTGAAAACAATTCTAATTAATGCCCCAGTGTTAAAATACCCGAAAGGGGACGAGAACTTGAAAATCGCGGTTGATGCTTCTGATTACCCCGTGGGTGCAGTTTTAACTCAAAAAGGGTACCATTTGGCCTTTTTCAGCAAAACTTGAAGTCAGACACAAAGTAATTACACAGAGATAGAAAGGCAAACGTTAGCCGCGTTAATGGCAGTTCAGAAGTTTAGGGTCTATTTTGGAAAAAGCCCTAGTTACAATCTACTCAGATCATACAGCCGTAGGTAAATTATATTATGGAAAGAATTTAACTCCTAGATTAATTAGGCGGGCCTTAAAGTTATAAGAATGCAACTTAATAATTAGGTACACTTCCGGCAAGGAAAATACAGACGCCTTGTCAAGAATTAAATAGGATGAAAATGGTGACCAAATAAAACGTGCTATGTTAATTTTTAAAGTTTTAGATTCCCGGGAGACAATTACAGCTGAATTGCTGAAGGATCCAGAATTCGGTAATATCTATGCTTATTTAAAGGATCCAGATAATTTTGAACATGCAGATCTTGGTGCAATTAGAAATAGGGCCCAAAATTACGAGATCATAGATAATCTGTTGTTCTATACTAAATCGACAAATGAAAACCATGAGTTTAAACCAGCCATCCCCGGCAAGCTACGGTTAAGTATTTTACAGGAACTTCATCACGCCCCACAGCCGGACACTTAGGGGTGAGGAAAACTGTGCGTAGCGTACGCAAGGCGGTGTATTTTCCGCATCTACAGAAGATAGCAACAGCGTATGTCAGGTCCTGTAGGTTATGTCAGTTAGTTAACGACGTTAATTATAACCCAGACGGGTGTCTAAATAGTATTCGCGCGACATTTTCTAACGAGATCCTTGGAATAGACCTTCTTGGCCCTTTTCCCCAAAGCGAGTTAAATAAAAACCGATATCTTTTGGTGATTGCAGATAATTTTTCTCAGTGAGTAGAAATAATTTCTTTAAAGCGAGCGTCAGCTAAAATATTTTCGGATGCGTTCTTACATAAGTATATTTTAAAATACGGTGCACCATTAAGAGTAATAAGCGATAATGGTAGACAATTCGTTAGTCACATTTTTGAGAACCTGTGTAAAGGGCTTGACTTACGGCATTTGAAAATAGTCCCGTACAGACCACAAGCAAACATCGCGGAAAGAGTTAGTAAAAGCATTGTTAAAATAATTAGAAGTAACGTTAAAAATTATCATATACGCTGGGATGGCTGCGTTGATGAACTAGCCTATGCTTTATGAACTGTCAAGCATGACACAACGAGTAAAACGCCCCCTGAATTATTTCTGGGTAGGAAGATTTTGACTTCTTTAGACACACATTTTTTGTCCAATAGTAACAACTAAAATTTAAACAAGCAAATATTAAAAAGCTGATCGATGAAGCTTTAAAAAATTCAAATGTAGCAAGAGAGCGGCAGAAACTTTGCTATGACAAAATCAAGATGAATCAGATTTTAAAGTGGGGGATAAGATGTTGAAAAGAAAATTCACTTTGTCTCGTGCACCAGAGAATGTCGTATCGAAATTCGTCCATAAATTCGAAGGGCCTTATGTAATAAAGTAGATCGTTGGGGCTGTAATTTACTTGAAATTAGATTCGGAAGAAAGAGTAAAGGCTAGTCCGGATCAACTGAACAGATATTATGAACGTAAAGACATGTGTTGAATAGTTTCTTGCAGGCTTCCGAATCAGAAGAGGCGACTTCCCCATTGGCGAATTTGACGCTACCACAACTTCAACCACCTGCGGAGAAACAAAGAACAAATCAAACTACAAAGTCTCCGATAAGCAGAAGAATTCCGGAGAAAAGAATCTCTCAACATCTGGAAGATCCAGCGAAGAAAAAATTCAAGGGTGAAAGAAAGGTCCCGCCTAGAAACAAGAGTCACCATATTATGAGAAGGTCTCGCAGTAGACAATCTCAGGATACATCAAGGAGGAGGCGGACAGAAAGAATATTACAAACAAGACCAACGGTCGGTAAAATCAAGTAGAAACCTGCCGAAGTTGACGTCACAGAGCGAAGATCGAAACAACCTAGAGTTTGCAGGCAAGCGTCCTCGACGACCGATGAGCAAAGACCAAGACTTTCAGCCAGTAGAAGAAAAAGACACAACACTCCGCCAGTACATCCTAAAAGGCGACTGATCAGACGTGTAAAGAGGAAAAGCCAGTTCCCACCAGCGGATAGGAAGCAAAGACGGAGAATCTGAAATGTGAGTCATCTAACTTGGACCCAGTTCTGCAATAAAAGAATGGCAGAATGCCAAGCGCCGAAAAACAGAGATAAGTGAATTTTTCTATAAATCTTTTCTGTTTTTGTCTTTTTAAAATTGCATGAAAGAGGTTCAAATATGAAGTTACATTGTAAAAGCTATTGCCTCGATTGAAGACTAAAGTTATTTTAGCTTTATTTGGCGAAAGTACAAAGTATAGTATATTGTAGAAATGTAATGTTAATGTAAAGAACTAGTAGTTGTGTTTTGTTTGTCGAAAGACTATTTATGTTAACGCGGCAAAAGATCTGGCCTGATACAAGCAGCTTCGTATTAGTACTTGTTAATGAAAATTTGTTTTAAGGTTCGCACTTTTGGCGAGAAAAAGATTCATTCAAGTAAAATTTTCACTTTATTCTCTATTGTCTTAAAATTATTTGTTTGTAAAATGTGAAAATATCTGTTGTATTAATGCAAAGGATACTTTTAATGAAGGTTTAAAGCTCAAAAGAGCATATATAATAAGTATTTAGTGCTAAAACTTCAAAACGTAAAGTAAAAGTGTAATGTATTCAATTGAGTTCGCTCAAAAGAAATGTTAGTTAAATAAAATCATGCGATTTTGAGGAAACGTTTGCAAAGTGTTTAAGAAGAATGTGGAAAACATTTGGTATGCACGTGTTTTGTAGGGCTCTCCGCCGACATTCTAGTTAATTTTCATGTTTGTTAGCTCACGGGGAATCTAGAAATGAATTTAGGGTATGTCTAAGAAGGTTGGTATGTGCTAACAAGTCGATGGGCGTTTAGGTGGAGTGTTTCTTCAATGTAACACATTGCACTTGCGTTTTCACCATACATTGTGGACAGCCAAAAGGGGATTAAAGTTTAAAATTTAAGCATGAATATGAATTGAATAATTGTGACATGAAAAACCGTAATGCTCGGAAAAGCTTAGAAAGCTACACTAAATGCAAAACGGTTAGAAACTTAAGAAAAGATTGTATTGTGAATTTAAAGTGTTATTTAGAAACATGCATTCGTAAGTACTCCTTCCAGATGACTGCAAGGAGATGACTAAATGCCACCTAATAGATGAGGAAGGATGTTCTGCAGAACTATGATAAAAATATGTCCTTCTGTTATAATTTGAATTTTAATATTTGATTGTAAATGGAGCTCAGGGCTTGTTAGTTGTAGAATTTATCAGTTTGTAACAGGTCTTTAAAGACCTTATCCAAGTCTGTTAAATTCTGGCATGGGCAAATGTAGGGATTTATATTTATTTTAAATAATCAGTTAAATTTAATTTGAAGATCTTTCCTATAAGCTTTCATTCCCCTAATTGTCAGTGCCAGAATATTTAAATTTGGTAGCGCGCGTAACGAAAGGAAATTCTTCTAGTGGGAGAAAAAAATTTAAATATCGAGTTCTGTAAGGGAAGGTTAGAAAGTCTGGGAAAACTCTGTGCGTATTTGTAACGCAAGCTTCGGCTTAGCATTTATTGCGGGTTAGACGTGGCTTAACAGCTATGATACTGCTGCCACTAAACTCATCTACGCTCTGTACGATACAGGATTGTATGAGCCCTATAGTTTAATTCTACTTCTTAATGTCTTCAGTTCTTAAGTTAAAGTTCTACTGTTTCAGTTTCCGCTGAAGCAGAGGCGTAGTAAGTAGTGTGCTAGCGTCGAGCTGACGCATTGTAAATAATCTAAAGAGTGTAATAAAGGGTAGTTTTAACCCTTCTTCTGTGCAGTCACTATTCTCCAGATTTCACACAAAAGATAGACAGTAGATCTCTACAATCTAAACTTATCGTTTTTCTATTATTAACACATTTTCGTAAGTATTAATAAAATGGACTTCTGCAAAATTATTATTATTATTATTATTTTACAATCTGAGCAAATGACTAGTTATTATACAAAATATATACATAGCGATTTTAACGAATGCACCTAGTACAACTTATAAAAAATACTTAATAGCTAGATAGATCCCGAATTTAAAACATTTTTATTTAATATAATCAGATTAAAAAGTAAATTTATATCATTAAAGACTACATTGCTGCATTTAAATCTATTTGTTAGTAATAGCCAAATTAAATTTGAAATTTAAACATTCAAGGCTTTGCAAAATGGCTACACGTTGCCGCATAAAAAATAAAAGTATTTCATTTAGGCAGTGGCAACACATTGTTTTTCAATACCCGAGCTGGTTGACGTCAGTTCTAAGATAAATCCGTATACTTTGCCGAATGGCAACACACTAGCCCGCCGAAGACAAAAATGTTTTATTCCTGACAGTTGCAGCACATCTCTTTTAAATCCATAAGTTTGTTAATAAAACAAATCATCAAATTCGTACTAAATATGAAATAAATAAAAACCAAATTCCAAATTTAGAATCCTGGCTTCGAGGTGCACACATTTGGGTGGAGCTGAAAATTGGGTTTCCCACAATGAGAGGAACATAGATACACACATGCATACAGATTCTTCATTATTTAATAAAAATAATGTTAACTAGATAGCTTGCCATACTAAAAAAGTACAATGTTTTAAAACTTGTAAAGAGAAATATATTCTTTTATTTGGCCAAATATTTATGTATTGCAAGCGAAAATTAAATCGTTTCCAAGCGTAAAATGCAGGGTGATGTTTCAAAATATCATTACTTTAAAAACATTCTTGACCCATAAGACAAAAGAAAATATAGTTAATTCATTATCTTTACAGAATTTTCAGAGTTCCCATAAAGAAAGCCTGAAGTTAATTCACAAGCAAGCATATTATTATTGTATCGGATTTCAATCTACGTTAGAAATAAAATAAATAACGTCACGGCTCCTGATGAGAACCTTCTTATCTCTCAAAGACACAAGTGACTATCTCCAAACAGCTCTCTCAAAAAGAAAATTAAGATAGCGAAGATTTTCAGTACTACGGGAAGAGATAAATTTCGATGAGCCTAATACTCTTTTCATGGAAGATAAGGGACCCGGGTCTGTCTCAGCTCAACTAATTAGTTTAAGGAAGAATTGAAGGCGCCATATACAGCAGTGGTGTGAAACTATCGGACGCAGAAGTCATTTTGTGAGGCCTGAAAACACATTTCAGCTATGTATTTCTTGCAAATGCAGTGCTGCACAGGACTCAGAATATTAGATATTTTAAGACTGAGTTTACATTTTCAGCCCCGAGGTGATATTAGTATCGAAGCGCATATTTTGTCTCAATAACATTTCAAACTGTTGCCACCCAATGCTACCGCGATTTATTATTTAAAAAAATTAAGTACTGAATAATCTGTATATATGTATGAATGTATGTTCTTCACATTGTAGTACGTAGAGTCAGCGAATTTTTAATACACATATTTCTCCACCCGAACATGGGCACCTGGAAGCCCGAATTTTAAATTTGCTTTTAATTTATTTCATATTTTGTACAAAGTTTACGAATTTTCATTTAATAAAATCAGCGAAATGAAAGTGAAAAGTGGCAACGCTGCTGGAAGTAAAAGATTTTTGTCTACCGCATGCCAGACTGTTGCCATCTCAGTTTTAAACACAAATTGGGATATTTGAAAGCAATGACTTGCCACTGCTGGAAATAAAATATTTTAATTTCCGCGCACCAGCGTATAGCCATTCTGTAAAGCATAAGCTATTTAACATTCAGATTTAGTCTCCTGTTATTGACTAACAAAGCGATTTAAATGGAAATTATAACTATCTTAGGCGGCTGATTTTTAAAGAAATAATATAACGAATACAAAAATATGTATGGCAACCTCTAATACGCTATAGTAAATTCTGAAGATATGCTTTTTTTAAACGTTTCTTATTTTGCTACTGAACTGAATTTTATGTTGTGTAGGTGTAAAGAACGTGAGATATAATAAACATAAGTCGACACATAAAATGTTAATAATAAAAAGAAAAAAAAAACTTATGTGTATCGCAGTAGGAAATCATTTAATAGAAAATAAAAATCTGAAAGCTTTCAGATTTTACATTACGTCCAAAGGAGCCTTTTTTTTAACATTTTCTGTGTTACCTTAATTTATATCTAGTTCTTCGCCCTTACTATCATGTTCCTCGTACTTAAACCATAAAATTCAATTCAACAGTAATATCGCAAAATAATTTTAAAATGTGCATATCTTTGGAATTTCCGATGCACAGTTGCTTGTTGAGTTTGTAAATCAAAAATTTGTTAACGTTTTACAAAATATGAAATAGATAATAAAGCAAATTCCAAATTCCAAATTTGAACTTCCAGATATCCATATTCGGAGTAGGCTTACGTTAATCAAAATTGGATGGTTCTAGGTACCGTTGTTTTATCACAATGAGAGAAACATACATACATTTATGCAGATTATTCATTATTTAATTTCTTTAAACATCACACAGGGCGATAATATTTGGTGGCAACAGCTCGAAAAGTGATACGGACATTTACAGTGAATCGACGCAGAACGCCAAAACAAAATTAATAGCCCTTCTGAGCTAATGGTCCTTTGGGCTAATTATTAGGCATCTTTCTATGAAAACTCAGCATTGATATCATGCACTGAAAAATGTATCAAAATATATGTCCAACACACACTTAACACCGCATGTAAATTCTAAACATTTGTTGCTATGCAGCTTTTAAAATTTTATGATATTTTTTGTTGAACTGTATGAGGTGTAAGTCGGAAGAAAACAATGATTAGTAATAAAGCTAAAAAGGCAAAAGAAAATGAGTTAGCAAGTGAGTGTTAGAGTAGACTGGTAGACTGTGGGCTCACAGAGAGCGCAAAACACACTAATAAACCTTTTTGGAAGACCATTAAAACGGTATAATGTTCTAGCGATATAAATGTATTCTCTTGAAATGGCTTTATCTGGCAGAGGAAAATTTAAGAATAATGCTAGGGTCATATAAGCATGGGAGCAAGCGTTTTAATATCCACTGGATACAAGATTTTAGTAGATAGGTGGGATTTAATGTGTAAACATAGTATGAATTTGTGAGTATTTATTTATTTATTTTGACTAATATATAGTTAATTTTGGTTAAAGCTTCTTTCCTTTCGCTCCGCTTTTCACTCACGCATTCCATGTCAGAATGTAAATTAGAAAACGCGCGTTTATTCAGATGAAGTGAGAAAGAAATGCTATTTAAGCGGCTGTTTCGGAAGTTGATTTGAGAGTGTGTTCTACGTAGAGGCCCCGTTGTTACTATGACTTACTAGCGATTTGATTCTGTGGCATTGAGTGCTTTTATCTACACTCACGTTTGTGAAAATTGCAACAACATGAAGGACTTACGCGAGTGAGCTGAAATTTTCAGGAAATGCAAAGTAGCGCATGATATGCAAATGATTAGAATTGCAAATCCGTAGCGCATGCGTATGCTGAGCAGCGCCCTCTGAACGGCTGATGGATCCGAATAAATAGACGGCTGTAGGGAGGCGTGTATGGTTATCGGTGGTTATCTGCTAGTGGTAAACGTTAACTCAATCTGTACTTATGCCTCGTCGACGAAAGAGAGCGAGATTTGAACAACTTACAGAGTTTGAACGAGGGAGAATCATCGGCCTTCGTGAAGCTGGATTGTCGTATCGTGCAGTAGCCTCTCGTGTGCAGCGTAACAGCAGCACAGTGATGCGCGTTTGGAAGCAGTGGACGGACGAGTGTCGGACAACTCGGAAATCCGGGAGTGGACCCCGAAATGTGACGTCAGCTCGCGATGATAGACACCTGGTCCGCATGGCGCGGACGGACCGTACAGCTTCCTCTAGACAATTGGCAGCACTGTGGTCAATAGCTACAGGTGTTTCATTGTGTGCTTCATCAATTCGTAGACGTCTGCTGCAGTGTGGACTGCGCGCACGGACTCCTTTATACAGGATCCCCCTAACGCACGACCATCGCCGCCTGCGGCTACAATGGGCCAATCAGCATAGAGACTGGCGTGCTGATTGGCAGCATGTCGTGTTTTCTGACGAATCCCGCTTTAATTTGTGGTACCATGATGGCCGCATTCGTGTCAGACGCTATGCCGGTGAACGCCACCTTCCGGAGTGCATTATCGAACGCCACAGTGGACGAACACCCGGAGTTATGGTCTGGGGCGCCATAGCATATCATAGACGATCTCAATTGCTACGAATTGTGGGCAATCTGAACAGCAACCGGTATATCCGTGAAGTTCTACAGCCCGAAGCTGTTCCCTTCCTTCAAAGCTTGCCAGGCGCTGTATTTCGACAGGGCAATGTCCGCCCTCATACTGCTCGGATTGTTAAATCCTTCTTTGCAGCGCAGCAGGTACAGCTTCTTCCTTGGCCTGCGTGTTCCCCGGATATGTCGCCAATTGAACATGTGTGGGATGTCATTGGTCGGCGTCTTGCTCGTGATCCTCGTCCTGTTGCGTCTGCAGACGAACTTTGGGTACGCGTACAAACGATATGGAATGCTCTTCCTCAGTCAGACATTCAAACTTTGTTTGACTCCATGCCACGTCGTGTAGCAGCACTTATTGCGGCGCGTGGTGGCCACACAAAATACTGATTCTGATCTCTTGTTCTTGTTTGTTTGCTTTGAACATTTAATCATTTATTTGTACCACTACCACTCAACTGTGTATTAAATTGCATTCAATTATGACGATTCCTTCTTGGTGTTGCAATTTTCACAAACGTGAGTGTATTACGCTTTTCCTGTGAGTCGTTAGGCTAGTCTAATTACATTTAATTTTAAGTTCAAAATTAATTGTTTAAGTTAAGCCAGAAATGTTGACTTATGTAAAACCAGGTGGGGTCGACTGTCAAGTCTTTGTGATCGAATAAAAGGGCTATTTACACCCTTATTCTGACTTTGTCTGCCTGCTGTTAAAGATCTGAGGACAATTCCTCTACAATGTTTCTAGAACTTGTGAGTTTATGTTACCAAAGCATACGATACTAAAAATTAAATAAAAATAATAATGTTGAAAGCGCTAATATTACAAACTCTACTTTTCAAACTCCGTGGCTTTCTTTATTTGTTTGCTTTATTCTATAGCAAGTTTACTTGAATTATTATTATGTTTATTCAGACCTTTGAATCTTTCGCAGGTGTATGGTATCGTTGATATATGAGTATATTCTTATAGGCGTCTAAATCGTTTTCGGGTGTGCGCTATCGTTTGGCAGGTTTGTTTGAATTATTAGTATGTTCTCCTGGTCTTCATGTTGCCTGCGAACGGGGTTACCTTTAGTCAGGTTTCATTAAATGATTAGGATATTCTTCTACGCTTATGAATCGTTTGTAGATGTGTGTTATCTTTTGGGAAGTTTCATCGAAATATCGCTCTGTTCTTTTGGGTTCTGGATCGTTTGAGGTACATAATATCATTGGAAAGTTCGTTACAATTGTTATGATATTCTTCTATTTATCCGAATGGTTTGGAAGTGTGTGTTATCGTTTCGCAGGTTGGAATGAATTATTATTAAGTTCTTATCAGCATCTACCCTACTTGTATGCGTATGTTATCGCTTGGCAGGTTTGCTGAATTTATTATTATGTTCTTAAATTCTTCCCGATCGTTTTGAGGTTTGTTTAAATTACTAGTATTTTCTACTTCGAATCTTAATCACCTGGGGTTGTGTGTTACCATTTAGCAGATTGGGTTGAAATATTAGTTTGTTCATCTGGGTTCCGCATCGTCTGCAGAAGGGTAATGTTACACTACCCAACACTGAAAACGCAACACCAAGAAGGAGTAGCCAGAACGTGATGCAATTGGGGAAACAGAGAGAGACAGCAACGAATAGTGATCTTTATTCCGAAATGATATGCATAACACAGAGCGAGAACAGAGTCGGCTCAGTAGGTTTGGTTTGGCAGCACTGTGCAGGCTTTCGTCCTAAGGTATAACCTAACGGAATAATGCCTACACAGTAGAAGGGATCTTCTACCAGCTACCACCACTGCCAAGCTAAGTCGGATAGATCGGCGGCATTTAGTTTTGCTAATTCAAAAACATTTTACAGAGTCACAAATTATAATACATAAACATGTTTGCGAAATATTACTACATGATTGTAAGAAGAAACTTTCAATCAAACAATATTACTCTTGCTATCAATTATCCGTCACATATTACAAACAAAGTGGCTATACAAATTGGTTGATCATTGAAGAGATGAAATACAGTCTATCATCTGCATATGTAATTAATTATTTGCAAATAGTTTATATAACATTGTCCATCATTGTCCTATACTTAGTACTCTATGGCAAAGTCAATCACTTGCATACAGTGTTCGTTATTGTACGAAATCATATTGCCAATTAATTATTAGCAAATATATTACTCAAATTGTCCATCATCTTCCTATACTTAGTACTCGATTGCAAATAATCTGCCCTTTGTTTATGAAATTATATTGTTAATTAATTATTAACAAATATATTGTTTATCATTGTCCATCATTGTCCTGTACTTAGCACACGATGGCAAAAATATCTATCACTTGCGTATGATGTTCATTATTGTAATAATCGTAAAGTCTTAGTTCATACATATTTCGAGGTACAGAATTCAACTAAATGTTATTAGTTATATATGGCATGGTAAAGCAGATTTCCAAGTAGAGTACAAATTTTCTAAGTGATCGCACATATACAGCATAACAATCATATTACATTAATTCTGTTAAACGTTACAATTTGTAAATGACATAATTCGTAAAAATGTTCAGTTAATCTAAATTTCAGTAATACAATAGACATTATAACTCATTATAAATTTTCAGGCAGAATATACCATATACCATAGCACACATATACCATAGCAATCAAAATATGAATCAAAGTAACATTCAACGTACTGTAACAATCAAAGTACATATTTTTGGGTAAAGATTTAAGATATAATGTTCTACCAAAATAATACCGTTGACATAGTTCAGTAATACCGTTGACATAGTAACATAACAGAGATTTTTTAGAAGAATGTAATATTTTAAATCTTTTACCGGCTTTAATAATGAAACGTCAACAATATAGCATTGTTTCAAAAATGTGCATATCTCAAGGTGGAGTGTACATGAAATAATACTTGCATAAGAATTAGTTAATACACCATTGTACTGGCTTAAAAATCCAAACTCAACAGTATTAAAGCAATGTAAGTTCAATTTCCAAACAAATTAAGTCAAAGTTTTCTCTAAGTTAATACCATCATGTTATCTAATGTTCAGAATATCAGTGGAAGATATCGAATGAGTTTACCTGATGATAAACTATGTCTGCAGTAACATCAATTTATAGACATTGATTAGATCTTATGTGTAAGGTGATCAAATGATATCATTTCAATACTAAACTAAATTGAGGTCATATCATTAATTTTCTACTAAAGAAACCAACTGTAGATGAGCATATCTAAAATTATTAAATCTAACACAGATGTAATAAATTAAATAAAGAGAAGAACGAGTAAATCAAGGGATTAGTTAATGCAGCAAGAGAAAGGGAATGTCAATCTACGCTCATTAGAAAACCTTGGGGAGTCCGAGAACTGGCTTCAGAAGCTAGAAATTTATATAGATGGGTTTTGTGAATAACTATTAAATTAATTATAAGCAAGTACTGAAATTTGAACATTGGTTGTGTTACAGAAGTGCAAAATGTTCACTACTTTTTTATGCCCACTTGGTTTCTTCATTATATGCAAAGTCCATTGCTTCCAATATTGATCTAAAGCTTTGCGTAGATGAAAAGGGCTAGTTAAAGTACACGAGAAGGCGTAATGATCTGGATGGACTTATTGCCCACATTGGTAAATGTCTGTTTCTAAAAATTCATATCTGTATAAATATGTAAGAAAAGGTCCATGACCTGTTAAGAAAGTAGTAAGTGTTGAAGAGTAAGAAAGCATATGCTAGGATACCATTCATAGAAATTGAAAGGTTCGTCTTCCTATTGTCGAAGTGTTCCAACGGTTTGGCCATTGCTTCATCAGATTTTGCAAGGTAATTCTTTTCAGGTATGAGCTTGGTAGCGGAAGTAAGTAAGAAGGAAGAGACGTACTCGTTGCAGCTTGTTTCGCTAGTGAGTCAGCACACTCATTTCCCTCAATTACACTGTGACAGGCTAAAGATTTGGTCTCGATTCAGGGGAAAGATTCAGAATCAGTTTCTGAATTTCAAAGAATATCGAGTTTCTGCAATTATAACCTTTTACAGCTGTTAAGCTTGGTTGTGAGTCGCTACAGAAATTTGCATAATTTTCAGGCTACTCCTTCTTGGTGTTGCATTAGTAGTAGTAGTAGTAGTAGTAGTAGTATAAGTAGTAGTAGTAGAAGTTGCCATAGTCTAGCAAGAATGCGCATAACAGTTCTTTAGGTAACCAAATCCATTGTAAGTTGCAATCCGAAAATTCGCCGTATCACATTTCTATTCTGTAAAAAATTGCCAGACTGCGCTAAGGGGGTTGCACTAACAAGTAACCATGTTTTGAATAGTTATTTCAGTGATCATCAAAATTAAAGGATGAGAAAAAGTATGTTTTATAAATTAATGTTGCAACCAATTCTCAATGCTCTAATTATTTGTGTTAATTAACTACAATTCAGTACAAAATTACACTTCCGCGCATACATTAGTGGCGAAAATATGCAAATTCAAAGATTTGCAATATGATATGCAACGGGTGCATGCTGAAATTCCGTTTTATAACGTAGTTATAGTGTGGTTTCTGAGAGTGAATAGTATTCAGTAGTCATAGCTCAAAGGTGTCATTTAATTGAAGGTTAAAATTGGCAAATAATTGTACAGTCGAAGGAGTTCAAACACAAATGAAGATTGCGCAAGATTTGAATATCCCTCAGAGAGTCATATCAAGAGTTTTTAAGTGCTAGATCAGTTGATAGACAGCTTGGTCAAGGGCAACCAAGAACAATAACTGCATCAGAAGACCGTTTCCTGTCGTTGTTGGCTCGAAAAAACTGTGAAGGAACGACAGGAAATTTGGTTTTGACCTTCAGGCTGCCACAGAAAATCGAATTAGTATTTCTGTTAATGCACAAAGGCTTAACGACCTTGGACTGTATGCCAGAAAACTAATGGTTTGTGTCCCATTCTTTCCAGCTTCCAGATGAGCCCCTTTAAACTGGTGTTGTCGTCATGTTCAGTGGAGCCAAGGCGAGTGGGTTCAGAGTAGTGTTTACTGACGGATCCAGATATAATCTAAACAATGATTCTAGACAAGTTTTGAACTGTAGAGAGGAACGAACACGCAACTTGGTATGTCTTGTTAGTGAAATATTGAACTTCAGAGACCGCGGTTTAATGGTTTGGGGAGGAATTATGACCAATGGCCGCACCCAGCATCATATCTTTCAAGGAGATTCTGTAACCATTTGGAGATATAAGGACGAGTATTGGAACCCCAAGTTAGACTTTTAGGGATGCTTTAGGCCTAGAGGTTCTGTTAGTGGATGACAATGCTCAGCCTTGTCGAACATATGTGGTGTCAGAACACTTGTAGACAGAAGATATAACTCGAAAGGATTGGCCATCTTATTCTCCCGAAGTGAACCCGATTGAGCATGTGTGGGATGCCTCACGAGGCCGAATTTCAGCACGCCAAATTCCTCCCCAGACCATCCAGGAACTGAAAAGTGCACTTTCAGAAGAGTGGCAGGCAAATGCACAAGAACAATAATTTGGTAAAGTCTATGAAATCAAGGTGTGAGGTCTGGACATCTGTCCGAGGTGACCACACGCCATACTAAATAAAAAATGTTTTTCGTAAGATGTGACGTAATTTTTCCATCATTTTCAGTTTAGAAAAACTTGGTTTTAATTTTAATATTTTGCGAATAATCAACTGCCAAACATTGTGATTTGTATTAACTACTTCTTTTGTATAAATTTCTGTTAATAATTTTTCATTAAGTATCAGTTACGTTTCATTTCTGTCATTATCTTTTAATTTTGCTGACCAGTGTATGTTCTTCCAGGTTTCTGAATGGTTTTCAGTTGTGTGTTATCGTTTTAAAGGTTGGGTTGGCAAGTTTCGCTGAAACATTAGTCTTTTCTTCTAGGTTTGGGATCTTTTTTTGGTATATAATATTTGTTGGCAGGTTTGTTTGAATTATTATATGCTTCTAGGCTTCAGACAGGCTGGATTGAAGTATTTGTAAATTCTAGGCTTCCGGATATTTCGCTGGTGTGTTTTATCGTTTGCCAGGTTTTCTTGGTATATCAATATGTTCCTCTAGACTTCATGATCGTTTGCAGAGATGTGATATCATTTGATAGATTTCATTGACAGAGCAGTACGTTCTTTTAAACTTCCAATGTTTGACGGTTGTGTATTATCATCGGACAGGTTTGACTGAATTATTAATATGTCCGTCTATAACTTCCGGATCGTTTCAGACTTTCAAATTCCACGCTTTTGCTTGTTTCATTCTTTTTTCGAATATGGAAAAACATGTGAGGTCTTCTATGCCATCAGACTTGAAAACTCTTACCTTGAGTCGAAAGGGCCAACAGCGGCCGAAAAGCCACTGAACTCTGGTGTTTCGACTTCGATTCCATTTTAAGTGAGAAGGTTTGCTGTATGGGCATTATCTCGATTTTTCTCTCGTGTAACGTGGATACGAGCCAGTTCTCCTTAGAAAGTCTTCCACGGAAGCATGCCTTCCCTTAGGCACGAGGCCTTTGAGTGTTGTGTCATAGTCAAATATAAATGAGTAAAATCTGCTGTAGTTATTTATCTCATAAAAACAATCTCAGTATTGCTGTTGTTATTTTTCCAAATGGACGGGCACTTGCTACTTAAAGCATTCGTCGAGAATGGCCAGGTTGATAATAGCCGGTCCGCGGGACGAATGCAGCCCTTGTAACTGCTTAATTGGCAGGTTATTGAAATCCTGCACAACGATGTTTTCATTCCTTACGTACCCGACTTTGAATGCAAAGTACCAAAATCAGCAGTACAAGTGGGCGTCTATTGTTATAGTATATGTGCGCAGGACTATTTTAGCGATCAATCTAAGTAGAGAAAACAAGATATGTTAGAAAGCACGTGGATCTGAAGAATATAATCCAGTCATTTCGAGCAGCCTTAATTTAGAATTTAAACAATGATATACGAAAATTGTTAGGATAATTTGTGTTTAGGAAAGACTTGTTAGGTAAGGAACATTTCACCTCTAAATTTTTAATTGAAAATGAAACAGTATACACGTCGATCATTCGATGACCAACAGGAACAGATCCCGTATTTACAGTGTTTGCAGTTTTTTAAAAAAACTGTAATTTTTTTCGATTGTGATTGTCATTTCTTTAAAAATGTACTGCCAAGGAAAATGATTTTTTTCCCCTTCCGATCGCGTCCTGTAAACGATAGGGACACATGACTATATCAGCACGGCCCTCTCCGCATGGTGCAATAAAAAGACCTTTTGAATCTGCGATCAAATGTGTTTCCTACCCTCGACCATCAATTGTTTAATGGTCGTATCACCGAGAACGTTGCCAAGGGTGCACAACAGCTAGGGGGGGAGGAGATTTTAAAACCGCGAGAAGGGAAACTCCGTCCTCATTTTGATAAAAAATAACAGTAACTTTGCACAGGAGGCCATCGAATTATATAGGGAGAAATTACCAGCTGCGTTCGAATTTAAACATCCCTGGGAACGTATCCGAGTATCCCCCCCTTTCCTTACTACCAAAATTTCACGAGAGGATTTGAAGTTCGCCAGTACTTTTGGTGCTGCCATCCTAACAGATACTATACACTTACAAACATCCAAGCCTTCTCCATAGTTATAGCTAGGGGTTTCAGCGTCCGGGGACAGCTGCCGATTATTCGGCCTCCTCCTGTTTGCCCAAAATGAAACATTTTGAACCATGTCATTCTAAAATTTCCTAAGATCAATTTTCCAGCCTCTGCATGCTAAGTTTGGGTATAGATTACCCCCTAGCTCCCTCCTAACTACACCATTGGCCTTCTTTGAAATTGGAACTCGGGCCAAGCTATAGGGCAGCCAGCAACGCTAAGCGTCAGTTCAGTAATGTTTAGGATTTCTTAAATCATCTCGCGCCTTCCATAACCCGCAACAGATTGCTTTTAGTGCTCTATTGCTCTTTGTTTGCAGTATATTGATGATATATGCAGAAACTAATTGCTCAACAGAATTAAAATGCGTGTAGCTCGCTTCTTATTTTAATTTCCTGAATATATCTCAAGCACGTTTAAATGACTTTTGGGAATTAACATAAGGAATTAAAAGGAAACTGCTTTACACACTGTCAGGGTTATGGCTTTGAATACCTCGAACTGAAACTTCTATACCTTCTTTAAATCAAGTGGATGTGAATTCCATTCAGAGCGCATACACTGAATAAAGGCGAATAAAGCTAAAACAGGAAAGCTTGTAATTTTGTTTTACCTAAAAATCCATCATTAATTATTCAGTAATCGTATCTGTTAGTAGTTAAATGCTCCCTTACGGAAGGAGGGAATTTTATTTTAATTCTGATAGCTGGGAAGATGCTACATTTTGTTTCATATACTTTAAATAAATGCAAGAGCATAAATTTCAGCAAAATTGCAATGATTTTAATAAGTACATCTAGCACCATTTCATAAAAAATATTTAATATTCTAATTAGACATCTCGTGATATAAGTTGCTCTTTATTTTAAACAATTTTTCGCTGTTTGATCAATTAGATTAAAAAGGAGAAAAAACATTAAGAACAACGTTCATTCCTTTTAAATCGCTTCAGTTTTATTCAAAAACAGACACATCAAATTTTAAAGCTGAATATTTTACACTTTATGGAATAGCAATACATACGGTCGTGCGTGGAAGATAAAAATATTACATTGTTTTTAAGAAACTGAGTGTATTGATTGAAATTTTAAAATAAATATCTTGCATTTCGCCGAATGGCAACAGTTTGCAGCATTGGAAATCGAAGTGTTTTGTTTTGAATACTCTTGTCATTGCATGCTTGGAAATTTACCCGTTATTTCACGGGTCCAGTTTATCTCTATTACTAAATCATGAAGATGATTTACGAACTGTGAAGAATCGGCCTCACTATATTTCGGTATAGCCTTCTACCCAAGCATGAGTACCTCAAAAACCAAATTCTCAATTTCGAATTTGCTTTTCTTTTTATTTTATGTTTTGCTCGAATTTAATTAATTCTTTGTTATAAATTCAGGGAATTAAAAGCAATGAATTACCGTTGCTCTAAATAAAATCTTTTTATTTTCGGCGTGCCAGTGTATTACCATTCGTCAAATTGTGCGAAATTCGTCTTTAACTTTTTATCAATAATCGGCTGTTTAATAGCAATATTTTGCTCCTGTCACAAGTAAACTCCTTTTTATTCCATAAGCTCGTGTGTTGCCGTTTGCAAAGTATCAGATTTTCAAATTTAATCAGTCTGTTGTTAACAGACCAAGCCCTTCTGAGCATTAAAGACAGTTCTTAAGGATATTTTTCTACTTATAATCTGATTGACTTTAATAAACAATGCATTTAAATTATGATATAGATAATTAAAAACATTAAATGAAACTAGCTAAGGTCATTAAAGTCATAATTTATATTTTTGTGTCTATAAAATCTGTCTTTATAAAAACCACTAATAAGAAACACTACTCATTTTAATTATTCTTTTCTCTCTTTGAATGGAAAATTTTAACTGTTCCTGCTCATGAACCACATCCGTTCTCGTGCTTTGATCAGAGAAATCGCGGATACTAGTATATCCTCTGGTCTTACAAAGAATCACAAAATTTTTAAAAGCATCATATTTTGTATTCTGGATAGTGTTTTCAGTGTTGCCATAGATTTCATTTTATATTCGCTACATTATTTGTACACTCACGTTTGTGAAAATTGCAACACCAAGAAGGAATCGTCATAATTGAATGCAATTTAATACACAGTTGAGTGGTAGTGGTACAAATAAATGATTAAATGTTCAAAGCAAACAAACAAGAACAAGAGATCAGAATCAGTATTTTGTGTGGCCACCACGCGCCGCAATAAGTGCTGCTACACGACGTGGCATGGAGTCAAACAAAGTTTGAATGTCTGACTGAGGAAGAGCATTCCATATCGTTTGTACGCGTACCCAAAGTTCGTCTGCAGACGCAACAGGACGAGGATCACGAGCAAGACGCCGACCAATGACATCCCACACATGTTCAATTGGTGACATATCCGGGGAACACGCAGGCCAAGGAAGAAGCTGTACCTGCTGCGCTGCAAAGAAGGATTTAACAATCCGAGCAGTATGAGGGCGGGCATTGTCCTGTTGAAATACAGCGCCTGGCAAGCTTTGAAGGAAGGGAACAGCTTCGGGCTGTAGAACTTCACGGATATACCGGTTGCTGTTCAGATTGCCCACAATTCGTAGCAATTGAGATCGTCTATGATATGCTATGGCGCCCCAGACCATAACTCCGGGTGTTCGTCCACTGTGGCGTTCGATAATGCACTCCGGAAGGTGGCGTTCACCGGCATAGCGTCTGACACGAATGCGGCCATCATGGTACCACAAATTAAAGCGGGATTCGTCAGAAAACACGACATGCTGCCAATCAGCACGCCAGTCTCTATGCTGATTGGCCCATTGTAGCCGCAGGCGGCGATGGTCGTGCGTTAGGGGGATCCTGTATAAAGGAGTCCGTGCGCGCAGTCCACACTGCAGCAGACGTCTACGAATTGATGAAGCACACAATGAAACACCTGTAGCTATTGACCACAGTGCTGCCAATTGTCTAGAGGAAGCTGTACGGTCCGTCCGCGCCATGCGGACCAGGTGTCTATCATCGCGAGCTGACGTCACATTTCGGGGTCCACTCCCGGATTTCCGAGTTGTCCGACACTCGTCCGTCCACTGCTTCCAAACGCGCATCACTGTGCTGCTGTTACGCTGCACACGAGAGGCTACTGCACGATACGACAATCCAGCTTCACGAAGGCCGATGATTCTTCCTCGTTCAAACTCTGTAAGTTGTTCAAATCTCGCTCTCTTTCGTCGACGAGGCATAAGTACAGATTGAGTTAACGTTTACCACTAGCAGATAACCACCGATAACCATACACGCCTCGCTACAGCCGTCTATTTATTCGGATCCATCAGCCGTTCAGAGGGCGCTGCTCAGCATACGCATGCGCTACGGATTTGCAATTCTAATCATTTGCATATCATGCGCTACTTTGCATTTCCTGAAATTTTCAGCTCACTCGCGTAAGTCCTTCATGGTGTTGCAATTTTCACAAACGTGAGTGTATTAGCTATATTATTTTTTTTGAAAATACATGGTGATAACAATGGGTGGCAGCAACCTTTTATTTGAAAACTGATTCCCCCCATGAATGAAGGGAGCAAGAGCAAGGAGGCTAAATACATTTAATTGCTTCTTAAATAGCACTTATCTTCGTAATGAGCTTATTGCTGTTGCATTTAGAATATCATATTTTTAGACCGAAAATATAACCTCTTTTTTATAGGTTGGCGGGATTTGAAAACATCATATAAAAGACAAACATTCTCAAATATCATACCGAACAAATTTGGAGAACATTTTAGATTAGATTATTACAGATATTTTAAAACGTAAAGAATGACAAATAAAAATGGATAAAGATTCTATGACATGGAGGCCGAATGTGTATCAAGTAGTGTTACTGACATTATTGTGACGGCAGTGTTATTGGTGCTAAAACATGAAGAAAATATTTACTTTTCTCTTCCTCATTTTTTTCCACTTAATGATGTTCACAGTTATTTATACGGGTAGGTAAAATTAAATGAAATTTTTATCTCTTTCAATCTGTTTAGTATTTTCGGATTGAATGTAACTTTTTCACGACTAAAACGCCCGAGACAGCCTTTCGTTCAAAGAAC
>KK116922.1:582605-642685 GCA_000611955.2 Stegodyphus mimosarum
GGCGCCGTTTCCTAAAATTCATTATATCAATTCATTTTTACAGTAAATTGTATCAGTTCATACTCTAGAATCAGTACAAGGATTGCCATACAAGGATATTGTTGCGTGCGTACGGGTTCGTAATGGATTTAATGCAAAAGTCGTTAAAAAGTTAATAAAATTTATTCTTTTCACAAGAAATAAAACAAAACGCTTTAATATTTCCTCAGAGGTATTCTTACAATATCACCATATCGCACAACAGTTATATTTAAAACTGCTAAAACGTTAAACAGAACTCAAATTCAAAATACAGAGAAACTAATTCTATCTCACAACGAATTCGGTACAATCAGTAAGACCGCTAAGTAAACAACAGTTCGCATGAAACAAATTCAACTGAGCTGAGGTGTTTTAATTCGGCTTTTAAAAGCTTTTTAATTATTCACGAGGACGTTCTGGTAAAGTCTATTTTCTTGATTTTTCTGGATGGCAACAGCAATTACGAGCTATCTATTAAATATTAAATGCACGCGCTCTTGTATCTTTACTTTTCCAACGTAGCTTTCACTTTAAATTTGTCACACGCTGCGTTGCACGGGAAGGTAAAACAATTTTTATTACAGTTCTATTAAAATAGCTAAATAAATACAAAATACGTAACAATAATTTTATGGTTCCTTAAATAATAAGTAACTTACTATACACTCAAGGGTTACTGGATGCTCCTTTGTTAGGTGCTAGAAACGATATCATTTTAAACCATCACTCCTCTTTGTTCGTTAATGAAAGGGGTAAGAAATTGTTGTAAGTTTCAAATGAAATTTCGAGCGCTTAGGTATTTTAAGGAAACACGTGAACGAAGACATTGGCGTTCGAAGGTTTAATAATTTCCATTAGTTTTGTCCCATCAATATGAAAATAGTTGATGTCATGAACATGAACAACCGCAAAACTTATGAGTGTAGATTTTAAATAAGTAGTCATCTGTGGTCCAGGAATGCATAAAACCATTTCATATAAATTCCTGTCGGGAAAAAAACTGTCTAGATTTATGAACATTTCGGAAGACGAATTGAATTCATAGACCAAGGTTTCTCTATTCTAATTGCTTAGCTGAATGCTAAGCTTAAAGAATACCAATAGATGAAAATCGTTTTCAAGGTCTTAAGACTACGTATCTGAAAGCATAAGAATTGTACTTTTGCATATTCATTTAGCTTTACACAGTAATAATAAATGATTTGCTGGGCACTGTTGTTCTTTTAGTTCTCTGTAAAAGGGCTTCAGAAGTAACAGAACGGTTAGGACCGCCGAATACTGTGAGTTCGATTTGAGCATTCGCCAAATGCTGTGGACTTCGGGTTCGATCCGAAGCGAATAGGCTAGTTGTATTGTACTTCTTTTGCTTTTTCCCGTGTCTAACCTGAATACAAGATAGTTTCTTTTAGAAAGCTATTCCACGAAGCCATACCTCCTCTTATGAACATAAGCCTAACATGCTTTGCCGTATTGGAATAACTTAACCTAACCAACTTAAACTGTAATTAGGCGGTTTATATTCTAGCATTATACTTTTAATGATTTATTTCCCAATTTTATACTACTTTAATGAGACAGATTAATGCAGATTTAATATGATTTTTAAATTAATAATATACTCTCGCTAATATAATAACTTATAGCACTATGATATTTGGGTATTGTAATTACATTTAGTTTGGATTAAAAATCTTACCTCTAAATCTCTCTGAGGAGACAATTTTTTTCTTGATAGAGTATTTTTAAATATTTACCATACCAGTTCTTTGACATCGTTAAAATGTTACTCAATGTAAAAACTTACATTGCATTCTTAAATTATATTAAATCTACGCGAGAATATTTTAAAGTTAACCGTTTATTTTGCATCATTTTTACCAAAAAAAATTTAATGTCCGCCATTAGTAAAAAACTACGTAATCGAATCTCATGCGAAGGAAAGGAAAAAAAAGAGACTTTTTAACTTCAAAAGCATTTTTGCTTCTAATCACTTCCTTTTCTTTCTTAAAAAAATATTCTGTTCCCCCCTTCACGTTGAATTCTCATCGTGCAAAGCGAAGTAAAGGATTTCACAAGAAATTACATTCTTGTTGGATGTTGAAGTCATAGTCATAAAGAAAGAAAGGTTAAAAATACTTTAACGGTGTTAAAGTTCTCAGGAGTTAATGTGTCGCGCTTTCAGCTCCATCAAAGGGTTGTTGTTGGGAAGAGAATGCATTAAGCTGATCCTTATGAAAATTGATCCGCATATGAAACATATCTTTTATAAAAATGTAAATCATGTTTAAGGATGAAGGAAGCAACTTCAGTCCAAGAAGAAAGGGAGAAATGGCAAGTGCATAGAGAACTCAAAGACGAAAAGTAAAAAAAGCTTTTAAAATCGTGGGTGTTTCAGTCCTTAAAAGGGGGAGGAATTGATGTGGACACCACGTTACTTCCTTGTACGCCTATTAAATTGTACATATTTTTACTGCACTTCATTTAAACTTATTTCAGTAGAATGTGAGATACGATCTTCCAATTCAAGGTGCCCTTTTGGTATTACTAACTACAATAAAAATGGAAGATGGACAACTAGATGTTATTAGCAGTCAAATATACAAAATTTCAGATTCTACGACTAATCATCTTTGAGTTGTGCAAGATACATACGTACATATCGACGTCACGCCGAAACTTGTCAAAAACCCGAAATACAAAATTTCAATATTTCGGCGAACCATTTTTGAATGTATAGACATGAGTACATATAGACGTCACAAAAGAGCAAGTTGCAATGGATTCGGGAACGATTAAATTTGACATTTCCGTTGAAAGCTTTCGCGATTGCAATACTGTCTTTATTTTGTGCAAGGAAGTAAAAATTAGAAAGGTGCATAACTAGGTGTTATACCAATCCCTTTCATAAAATTTCAGCCTTCCACGGCTAACCGTTTTTGAGTTATGCGAGATGCATACAAACGTCACGAAAAATATCCATTCTGAATTAACTTTACAGTCCATTTTGCAACAGACAAATCTTTATTTTGTCCTATACGTACAGACGCCACTTAATAAAATAGTCAAAATGGATTCGAGAACGGTCAGAATGGGTATTTCCATTGGAATCTGAAAACCGAAACTTTTCGTTACTTCCTTTACTTCGTATAAAGAAGAAGAAGAAGAAAAAATGCGATTCTAATTAAAATTTAATCAAGAATTTTTAATGCGCATAATTGTAATATTAATAACGAATTTTAATATTGAACTGTAATACTAACAATGGGTTGTAATAATGAAATTTCAAATATGAACATTGGACAATTGAAAATGATTATAATAATAACAATGATAATGGAAAACAGGCACTGGGCTGTAATAATGTCAATGGACAGTAACACTGACAGTACTTTAATATGACGAATAGCGAATATTTTTATAAATATGATACATTACAAATATTGTTCTTCAAGTTTTTTAAACCCCTTGCAGATCTGTGTTATTGTGTGGCAAGATTGGTAAAATTATTGCTATGTTTTTCAAGTTTACCGGATCGTCGGCCAGGTTTCATTGAATTATTAGCATGCTCTTCTACTCAGGGCTACACCATTGGTATAGGGCGACTTGTAAAAAATAATATTTTAGCCACCTAAAATATGGTAATTTCCAAATAAAAATGAAATTAATCTAAACAACATCTATACGTTTAACATATTAAATAAAAGATAAACTTATTCTTATATATATAATTTAGAATAATTTCTGGTATTATTGATTTAAAATAATTTTCATAAAATTATTAGAAAGAATTTTTGACATTATCGATTTAAAATAATTTTCATAGAATGATTAAAAATAATTTCCGACATTTCTGATTTAAAATAAATTTTCATTTATCTTAGCTTTAAAAAACTAATTTTTCCGGCAGTTACTGATGCAGATAACGCTAAGTTAGTGAAAAATATCTAGCTGTATTACTCAGTGTATAAGTTTGTTAAGTACACTGTATATTTCGATTTCAGTTGTTAATATGTTTTTACTGGCCTTCTGGATGGTTTGTTTTGATCCTCGGGATCAAATTATTTGCTCTGATTCCAATGGCTGTTAACTTCACAGAAATATGGTTCATGAGCAGACGATATTTTGCTTATTCAAAGCTGGGATGTCATAAAGAAAGACTGACAGTTATCGCCTGGCAGATTTGTTGTCATTACGAAAAACCACAGCTGTTTCGAAAACATTGTACACACGCTATGCATCCCGACTTGAATTATTATTGTTTTTCTAGGTTTCTGGATCGTTCGCTAACCATGGCTTCTAGATCGTTTGCTTTTGATGCCCGGAATCAAATAATTTCTTTCATCGCGAAGTTCATTGTATTAAAGCAAATAGTAACAGCTTAGGAAACCTTGCAAGCAGATGATAATTTTGTAAAAAACGAGTTAAGATATCAAAATAATAAATGCACTCTATTGTTTGGCAAGCTTACTAGAATTAATGAAAAAGTAGTCTTGAATGTTGTAGATGCGCTGTGTTTTATTCAGTATGTATGCTCTTCTGGATCGTTTGCTAAATTGCAAATCTAAAACGTTTGCTTTGGTTTTCGGGATCAAATCAACAGACTTGGATTACATCATTACTGGATTAAAAGGAAGTGATTAACTAACTGCTTTGTAAATTCTGTGTTATTAGACAGACAAAATTTTAGGACAAGCGAACTGTAACGATAATTTACATCATTGATTACTGTGCTGTAAATTACCGTTTTGAAGATTTGGTTGAATTGTTACGATAAGTTTTTAAGTTTCCTGGTGTGAGATATACTTAGAAAGTTGGGGTTGAATTATTAATGATTTCTTAGAGGTGCACAAGAAACAAGAAAAAAGAGGTTAAACTGTAGTCTTACTGTAGTCTTAACTTCTCTTTCTATTAGTGACTTCTTACTTCTTTGCAGGAGTGTCTTATCGTTTCGAAGGTAGGCTGAAATTTTATTACGTTCTTATAGGCTTCCAAAGCGTTTGCAGGTCGGTGTTCCGGTTAGGCAGGTTTGTTTAAATTATTAGTATATTCTTTTGGTTTAGGGTCGTTTATAGATGTTGAATATTTATTGATAGATTTGGATGAGTTATTAGCATGTTCGAAGCTCCGTGTCGTAGCAAATTCGTAGATAGAAAACTAGCAAATTCGTAGATACGTAACAAGGAAATTCGTAGATACGTAACAAGGAAATTCGTAGATAGAAAAGCGGGCTATTCGCATTTTAATTTTGTTAAAGAACTATATTCTGCATATATCATTCTTATATTACTAGTGAAGAGCAAAAGAGTATACTTTGATAGTTAACAGCAATCTGTTGTTCCTGTGGATGCTCCGAGTAGACAATAAGTTCAAGATTCCTAGTCCCCAAAATAATTCTATGTAACTAATAAATGTCTAATAAATATGTATTTGTAATTTTGTTTATTAGTGAAATTGATCTGAGATATTCCAAACAGTACCCAACAATCCGTAATTGGTGATCAGCATTGCTGGTTTCCCTGTCCTTTGGCACGGTTTCGAATCTTGGAGAAGATTTTTGTCAGCACTAGCGAGCCGGAAATCATTTCGATGTTTGGTGGTGGGCGAAGAGGAACGGGAGATCCTAGGTTCCTTCCCTTAAGTGATTTCCATGGAGACTAGGACAGAAATTCTTGTGTTATTCGGTTGCTCGTTGTGGTGCACCCTCAGTAACGTCTCTGATGATGAAACAATTAAACGGACTTGAAGTATTGGCCATTGTCGACGTATGCATTAAAATTTGTGTCCAGCTGTTTAAAAGAGCAACAAGAACATGGCTAAAATTGTTTTTACTAGCTACAGAGCTATATCTTTCAAATATATCAAAAATTAGAAACCGGTTTGTAAAAACTCTTTGTCTTTTCTCTGCAGAAAAAAAGAAGTTAAACTGTAGTCTTGCTAAGAATCAAATCTGACTTCTTTGAATTGCTAATTGAACATGCTAACTATTTACATCACGGGAGCACGCTTGAGGGTTACAGTACGACGAGCTCAGTCAAAACTGACTTAAATAAACCATTCACTTTGCTGAACAAATGAATAGTTGATTCCAGAAAATGGAGTGGTAGATCTTTTACAGTTAACGCAGAGCTCTTGTCGGAAGCTTGCCAGAAACAGACATCTGGAATTTTGTCACGAACTCATTTCCTCTATTGAGCGAGCGAGCGCCTGATTCTCTAAAAACGAGCAGAGCATTTTAGAGTGCCACCGATAGCTCGTCTTGGCAGCGCGGCACGAGAGTTCAATTTCCATTTTAGGGGATAAAACAATATTTATTCTCCGATGTTAAAAGTGAGTTTAATTTTTATCAGTTCCCAACTTTCTGAAAGCTTTTTTATTCTAGAATTTTTTGTATAAATTAGTAGTATTTTTGATAGTATTTCCGTGCAAATTACTACAAAGTGTTTCGGCGACGTTAGAAATATCATTTATAAAAGTATTTTTTATTACAATTTCCCATTACAGAGACTGCCTAAGCTGTGTTTGAGAAATTAACCTTTTCTTACTACGGTGTCTAATTTTCTGCATATTGCCTAAGCGTTCTGTACAATGTCTGTTTCATACGTTGACCTTATTCTGTTTTCGTACGTTGACCTGCAATATTTATAATATTGCCTATATAATAATGAACATACTAATATATCAACAAAACCTGAGAAACGCTAACAAACACTGAAATACTCCGGAAGCCTATTAGAACATACAAAGAAATCAATCAAATTTTCCAGCAGGTAACCTGCAAACGACCATAAAAGAACATACAAAGAATTCAGAGAAACCGTCTGCCAATAGATAACATACGTCCGCGAACGATCCCGAAGCCTAAAAGAACTGATTCAGGCAGACCTATCAAACGATAAAACAAACAACTGAAGAATGCTTAGAGATTAAAAAACAGAGTGCGCCATATTGGCAATTTCAATATTGTTATTTTTATTTAATTTATAATAATTTTGCACATTTAATCCCACCTATCTGCTAAACTTAGTATCCAGTTTATATTAGAAGGTTTACTGCCATGCCTATATGACCCTGATATTACTCTTCAATATTACTCTGCTAAATGAAGCCACTTTAAGAGAATAAATTTATATCGCAAGAACATTATACCCTTTTAAATACTTTTTATTCTTTTTCCATCCACATCTCATAATCATAAAAATGAATTATTACTTTTATGTCTTTCGCTATAATTGAAAATAACTATTCATCTTTTGCCGTTATTTTAAATTAAATCTCTTTCATTATAAAAAATTTCAACTTTTCGTTCCTCATAAATGGAAAGTCCTCCATAATAATAGCAGATATTATTATCGAGTATCATTCTTCATTCACAATCATCACAGCTCGTTATGATAGCTAAATCATTCATTATATGCGCCTTCGAGATTCTTCTTGCGGCAGACGATAAATTATCCTCTTACAAAAAAAAAAAAAAAAAAAAAAACTTGTTACCTGTCAGTACCAAGTACTTCTTGGACACAGTCAGAGATAGAAGAAATTCATTTTAACATCTTTGCCAAAAGAAATTTACAAAAAACTGAATATGCAAATTAATTCACTCTAGGATGACTTTCGAGATGAATGAAAAGATTTTTCGTGGTTAAAAATGGTTCATGATTCGATGTCGTACTTTTCTGCATATTAGGACAACACTCATCTCCTTCCGCTGAAGTAGACGGTATTTGTGACTTTAGTGAAAAGAAGGGAGAAGAAAGAGAAAAAAGAAGACGGGTTAATAATTTTCCTCGCTCTGAGCCATGTATTACGCTGTCGCTTCTTCGTCTGCGTAATGTATTATTCAGCGCCAAGCGTTTGTCTCCCAAATTTCATTTCAAACTCGATGAAAATTTGATTCGAAATCCGGTGGTATATTCTCTTATTCCTGATTAAATTCATGAAGATGTTAAGAAGGGGGACTATTTTTGGAGATGGGGGCGAATTATTTTGTTTTTCACATTTCCAGAAATGAAAAAGGCTCAGTATCTGATATCAAAGAGATTTTAATTTTTTTTCCTTTTCCCTCGATGTATATATCCCATGGGTAAGCTGAACGTTTCGAAATGCATTTGATAGAAATTGATTTCAGCTTTTATTTGCGAAGAATGAAAGTTCTTTCTCTTTTTTGAATTATCTGGTGTGACAACTGGGATTATTTTTTAGGAATTGTTTAAAGTATTAAGTAAAGCTTAAGTTTTTATCAAAATTGTTGAGAGAAAAATGACATATATTATAAGTCGGCATGAGTATTTGATTAAAAAATAAAGAAAAGAATTATGATTAACGGTGTTCAAGTAATTAAACTAATATAGTTAGAACGGATGCCAGTAGAGCAGATTTTTGTCAGATTATCCACTTATTCCCATAATTTATTTAAAATAGAAAATGTCTTTCGTTCTTACATAATCGTTTTACGTTCCGCCCACCTATATACATCGGTACGGTAAGTCCAAAATTTCGATAATGAGTTTTCACTGAAATGAGGAAGTTCCAAAATTTTTTTTCCTTATGTAAGGTATCTGAGTGCATATAAATTGATGCATTGATTAGATTTTTGATAAAGTTAGACAACCAGAAGTAGTACTTTACTTGAAGGCATTAACACTTGTACAACAATTAACGTATTGCTGCATATATAAATCATAGCGTATTGTTGCAGTTGAAGGAGCGTTTGTTACTGATACCTCAATATCGCGGGCATATTCCTGTAGATGAAAGTAAATTTACATTTGTTGACACTATACAAATAACATAGAAGAAAATTAATTTAGGACATGAGTTTGAACGTATTCATTTTAAATACACTATAAACATTTAACTATCTTTAATTAAGAATAAATTAAACTATATATTATTTTTAATATAATAAGTAAAAGGGAAAATATTTGACTGTTTTTTAATGTATCCAGAGAAACCAGTTTTTGTATATCACCATTTATACCTAAAACATTATAATCCAACACTTCGCATTACAGATCTTTCTGTTGATTGAGAAAACTGATTAGTTTTCGTTTACAAACGATCAACAGGAAGTAATACTTTACTTGAAGCCCATAACAAAACGTTCTCAGTTTTAATTTTAAAGACTTTCTTATCAATGGAAACAAGATACTAGATTTTCGCTAAAATGGTTCACCGGAGGTGGTATTTTGCTTGAAACTCTAAGCAGATTTTCGCGAAAAGATATCTTATGAGGTAACCCTAAATGAATTTGGTATTTAAAACTCGTATATGACAGAGAATAATATATTAGATTTTGGCTGCAGATGATAAACCTCAAGTAATACTTTACTTGAAACTCTAAAGAGATTTCTACGAAAAAATGTTGAATCAATATAATAAGAATTTTGCAGACGAGTTTCCAAATTGTGCCGCCTAGTGATTAGTTCTGCTATAGATTTTTGATACAAGGCAACCAATCACATTCGAAAAATATAAAACGAATTCAATTCTACACTGCGAAAAAAAAACGCGGGGAACAGTTCTGTACCTTCTACTGGGTTCTACTGGGTCGATTGACTAAATTCAACTTGCGTTTTTCATGTATCGAAAGCGCGACTTAGGATATGTATTAGATTTATATATAGTATTGTTCTAACATAGGTATTTTGACACAAAATCGGACTTTTTCTGAAATAACATACCAATTGTTTTCTATATTTCGATTCTATGACTCGAATTATGCCCAGATATGAAATTTTGTAATTTTTGGTGTGAAGTTTATGGAGAAATTTAAAGATTTATCTTGGCACATTTTTTCAGTTTGCGCCAAGAATAATTTACTTGGCGAACTTCTTATATAAGCACCTATTTTCTCTTCCTTTTTTCATTGTACAGGAGCAGAAAAAAGTCATTGTTCATACTTTCAAATAATTTTAACAGAGTGCGTAAACCTTATTTGGCTTTATTATCGCTTATAACGAATATGCCAAACCTAAAAACGCTCTAAAATGTTAATTCATGTATATCTTAGGAAATTTTCAACGAAAAACACTAATTTTTAGCAGGTATGCTCAGAAATACATCTGCTTTAAGAGGATGGTAGGAATTTTATAGGTTATAAGCAAAAATGTTTTCGAAAAATTTATAAAAATTATTTTAAAATACAAATTTTAAAAATATGTCATAAAAATGGGAGAATTTCATTTGGAATGAACCTAAATTTCGAAATGTGAAAGGAAGAATTAAGTAAGTTTAATAAAAAAAGATATTTATAAATATATACCAAATTCAATTAGCATGGAGAAGCTAAAATTTTGAAAACTCATTTTTTAAAAACTACTCGTGCGATTTTTTCAGAAAAAGTCCAATTTTGTGTCAAGGTACGTATGTTAGAACAATGCTATATATAATTCTAATATATATATACTGGCGCTCGCTATAAGTCGCGCTTTCGAGACATGAAAAATGCAATTTGAATTTCGTCAATCGGCCCAGAAAACGGGAGATATAGAACTGTCCTTTTTTTTTCTTCCGCAGTGTGCGGTATTGAACTGCCCAATAAATGACAACAGTTAATAAGCGAAAGTGACAAAGATGTGATTATTTTGGTATAAGTTTAGCGAAATCAATCTCTAGACTTTGCCAATTATATCTAATGAAATAAACAACGAATTTCGTTTTACAGACCCTTCTATTGATTGTAACCACCAATTACATTTTGTTTACCAATGACGAACTAGAAGTAATGCTTTGTTATTTAAAACATGGAATTGACGGGAGGTCAAGCTGGCCATATTAGATTTTTAAAGATAATAATCATATGCGAGTCTCTTTGTACCCTATAATTTTGCGGCAAATGTGCTGGCACACAACTCGTGACTTGGTTAATTTAATTTCCACCGTCTAGTTAGCAAATTACAACTTCGCACAATAAATGGAACGGAGATTTCGGGGGTTGAACTCATTGAGTCCTGTTTTCCACTTGCACGCAATTCCCTGCGCTAGAAATTCCTTAGATTGTTGGAAGTTTTAACAAATCATGGATCAGAGTTAACAGAAAATCATATCTCCCATTCGGAAAATCTCGTGGCTTGTACAAAGAAAGGTAACATTAACAGGTTTGAGAGATGTATTATAAATGTATCAAAATTCAGTAGACGCCGCTTAGTGAGATCCTTGTTTATCCACGGCTATTCTGATAACGTTAACCGGATGATAACATTAAACTACGTGAGAAAAGTAGTCGTATAAATACCAATGGTATTTAACTAACCTGTATGCAGTGTTTCCATTTCACGCTTTCCAGTCGCTTAGTTTATTAATCAAAAATTGATTAAATTCATTGGAAATATGAAATAAACAAAAAACAAATTCCAAATTCGGGCTTCCCGGTGCTCATATCCATGTGTAGGACTATGTTACTTAAAATTTGATGGCTGTAGGTGCCATTGTTTTCCCACAATGCAAGAAATATACATACATTCATGTAGATTCTTTATTGTGTAATTTCTTTAAATATAATACAGGTGACAGGTGAAAGCGGGTCCAGACACCCGGACGGCTTACACAGACTAATCGGGTATTGTCGAGATCCCGCAACTGTTTAGTATGACACCCTCGGCGCCCTACAAGGAACGCGTGGGGAGTTTATTACCATGTTACATATGCTGAAGGAAACCTTAAACTATACATTTTACATATTGCTACACAGATAATAACTAAAATATAGATACTAATTAAATTAAATTTCGCAGATTTATGAATGCTGAAACAGTTATTAAATACTAATGCAGATATTATACAGATACATAGATGCTAAATACACTGTTACATACTCCACACATGTTACGCAGATATTCAGATACTAAATACATTATTACACCTATATTAAATACGAATACACTAATGCAAGTCTTTACACAAATACTAAATACAAAACTCCATACTACACTGGTACTAAATATTGACACAGTTACACTACTATAATATAGATACTATATTATACTGATAAACAGCTACTATATACACTATTAACTTGCTTCACAGGTATTAAAAGCGAATGCAGACTCAGATTCTAATTATTAATGCAAGCCATTATGCGGATATACAAATATACAGAACTAACCCAGATATACAGATACGATTAATGACGAAAGAACCCAGATTTAAAAATACAATAAGTGACGAAAGAACGCAAATACACAGATACAATAAACGACGAAAGAACGCAGATATACAGATACAATAAATGACAAAAGAACGCAGGCATACAGATGTTAATTACATTATTACACAGATATAAAATACGAATCACAAATATTAAACTGCACTACATAAACTATACAGATATTAGACATAGTACCCAGATTTTTAATACGGATGAAGACACATATACCAATACAAGACAGCACACAGATACATAGAGTCTAAATACATTACTACATACTACACAGATACAGAATACTGATACGGACAATACAGGAGGATAATATTTGGTGGCAACAGCTTGGAAAGTGATACAATGCTTTTAGTGATTAAATGCGAAATGCCGTTTCGAAACTAATAGCCCTCTAGGCTAACGCCCCATTGGGCTAAAAAAAATTTTCAATTAAATTATTATACAAGCTTTTAATAAATCTTTATCAGTTTGAATAATATTAAAAAAGTATTTTAATCATTAAATAAATTTATATTTTTCTTATTTAAATAGCACTTTGATCTCCGCTATTAAATAATGAATAATCCCTTTACATATGCATATGTAGGTATGATCCTCTCACAGCGAAAAAACGGCGGTAGCTAGAACCTAATATTGAACACACGTACTTCTCCAACCGAAAATGAGCGCCTCGAAGATACAATTGCGTATTTCGAATTTGGTTTTGATTTATTAGCCCAAAAGGGACGTTAATCCCGAATGAGGTATTACTCTCGAAACGGCATTTGCACCGAAATATTTAAATTCGTTGTATCGTTTTTCAGATTGCTGCCACCAAATAGTATTATCGCCCTGTATTATATTTAAAGAAATCAAATAATGAAGAAGCGGCGTGTTTCTTGCATTGTGATAAAACAACGGTACCTAGAGCTTACAAATTTTGAATGACGTAGTCCTCTACCGAATAGAGTCATCTAGAAGTCCAAACTTGGAATTTGAAATCTGTTTTATTGTCTATTTCCTATTTTGTAAAACTTTAACGAATTGTTGATTAACAAACTCAACGATTTCAAACCGAACAGTGACGACATTGTACGGAAAAAAACATTTTATCTAAATCGGAAACTCTAAAGATATGCTGTTTTTAAATATTTTGTAATTTTGCTGTTGAATGGAATTTTATGTGGCGTAATAGTCAAGAATATGGCATCTAATGAATCAAATAAACACACAAAACGTTAAAAATAAGAAGGCAAAAAAAAAAGTTTTGTAAAGTCATTTAAGTGTAAGGAAATTGAACACTGATATGACGAACTAAGAAAAGATTGCGGGGGAAAAAAGTATGCAAACACTCAAGGTTGCATCGGGAATGGTAAACATATACTGCTATGCTGCTTTTAACATTTTTATAACACTGTTGTTGAATAGAATATAGCATAAGTGCGAAGAAAAATGCTGCTTAATAATAAAGCTAAAAAGACAAAAAAGGGGGGTTAGTAGGAGTGAGTGTAACAGTAGATTGGTAGATTGCGCTTTCAGCAGTATGAGAACATGGAATTCTCACTGCGCGCAGTGTATCGTCATCTCCGCTGTAATCGTAATCGCGGGCCACCACGTGCGCCGCATTGTATAAAAACATTGGACGAACTGGTTCTCTCTCTCTTTCTGCGTAACGTCGTTCTATCGAGCGTGTGAGGCCACACACGTCTCGCGCCATCATCTTTGGAAGCTTCGACCCATCGCTATGATATGTTACCTGAGATGGAGGAGAAGTCAAGTTCCAATTTAATGAAAAGTGCATAATTGAGGGATAAGAACTCTGGATGAAATGACGAATCTACCTCAGAAGAAATACCTCTTGTGCTTTGTGTTCAATGTGTTTAATCTTCGCAACCCGTATCTTCGAAAGTGACGGCCATGTGCTCGATAATTGGGTATAGATACAAGAAATTGCTCTCTTCTATCGCGGAAAATACGCCTCACCTTAAATAGGCATTTTGGTAATGATTAAGAAGTATTGTGTCATCGATGTTTTCAGATTGGGAAACTGCACTTTCCATTAAAAATGAACGATGTTAATAACATGCTTGTCTAGTATATCAGACAGCATCTGTAAGTCCTTCATGAATAGTTTTTGTAACCTGCATTGATATATTAATAACCCAGAGAAGTTTCTTATGCTAAAATAAATGTGTCTTTAAACGATATCTACAAGTCTCATGCATGGGGGGTTTGGGTAAGTCAACCATTTTGTTATTCTTATCTTAATGAGTAAACGCAATGTACACCGCTAATGTTTAGGTTAGTTAAAATTTATGCAGACTCAATTTATATTTGATACTTCTAGTATCACATTGGATTAGGTAGTCACATTTACAACACCACAAGCAGAGAAGGTAAAAATCCTTAACAAATCCTTCTGGGCGACTGTTAAAAACTAAAAACGGTCGGATATTATTACTTTAAAAATTTGTTTTCGTATTTTCTAGGAATTTAATGAGTTTTAGGTCATTTCAAATGTTTCTGCAGTTAGAATAGGAATACTACCAAAGGTTACCAAAGAAATACCGGATGAAGGCTTTTGTTTACACGGTATATACAGAGCTTTGATATTACTCTGTGATGTTGAGAAGAACTATACGAGTATTTTTGTAGAAATTTCGAGAACTGTAAAGTGTTTCTTTTGTGAAAATAAATTTTATTAAGCTATCATCGGTTCTGTGGGCATTATTACGAACAATATACGCTTAATATCACTCAAAAATATATGCATAAACACAATGCAAAGGACATGTAAAAAGGTCACGCTCCGAACTAACGCTGTACTAAAAACTGAATACTCTCTTCACGCTTATATAGTTTTTCCCCAGCCGCGAGAAATCTGCAGAACCTTCCAGCTCTGGAAATTACTGAGACGGAGATACGGTTAAAGTTGCATATAAGGGTCGGTTACGGTTACAGTTACATACAGGGATCAAATACGGTTATTCGATAGAGTACCAAACAAGGAAATAAGGTGAAATCAATTATAATTTTACAGGGACCGGACCAAAATGTCTCCAAATAGTCGCCAAGTTTGGCGAGTTTGGACGATTTCACTACAAAATTTGGCGACTAATTTTGTCACCAAAATTATCACCAGCTTGGCGATATCTCGGCAAAATGTTAGACAGACATGCTAATATAACAGTATTTTTCTGGCAATGCTTCTCTTTTTCATGCATTTCATATTACATAATACAAAATATATTACAATTTAATAATAATACATATTTGACTAAAATTAATTTCACATATAAATTCACTAAAATTATTTATAAATATACCAAATTCGTAACAATATATTACGTACACACATTGTATTCTCTTTTGCCGATATTAAATTTAAACATGTTCTTCAATAATAGTTATGAAGTTAAGTAACATAAATATGTTATTCCTTGAAACGACATACAATGCAATTTCTATTTAAACAAATCTATAGAACCTGCAGGAACCAAATATCTGATGACATAATTTCTAAATGTATAAACAAATCCAGGCATTCCGTTGCTATAGAGAGATGCGAGTTATATGTTGTTCAGGAACTTATCCAATTTCACTCAACTTTAGAAGAAAAATTATTATAAACTTAGAATCCACCTTTCCGTGATAGTAATCGAAAGTCGAGGCTCCAAAGTGATCCATGAATGGGATTCTTAGAACAATACGCTTGAAATATTCGCTTGTCTACTTGGTTTTCCACTGAAATTTTTAGCCTTTTGTAATTTGGTTAATGATGTTCTGGAGTAATATATTTTCATAATAAATGCAATACATTTTTCTCATCTGTAACAGAATTAAGGAGACATGCAGTGCATTTCACAGGGACAATTACTGTAATTTCTTGACTGTTTTTCTCTTTTTTTGGGGAAAAATTATGCGAATCGTTTAATTTCCGAAGAAAGCGGTTACTATTACAATGTAACAAATTAAAATAAGTCATGGTTCAACGAATGCTACCTATATGCGGTCAAGTCATAAATTTCGAACCCCTTTTTTCGCGGGGGAAGCTGAAAAAGAGGGGATAATCTCACTTGAAGTCGTGAGAAAATGTGGGAGTCATTTAAACATCTAACTTCTCTGCATTCAGTTTTATACAGAGAAAATGAAAATACAAATTGAATTCTTCGAATAAATGCGATTTTGTACGATGAAAATGCATTATTGAACGATAAACTGTAAGGCAAACAACACCCACACAGGAAGTGAATGTAGAAAATGGTGAACTTAATTTACTTGTGAATTTAATAGTAAAGATCTTATAATAAAATTATATTATTTTCAAATATTTAAATTGTTTATTACATAACAAGAAAATCGAGAACTCGTTAAACATTCTTCACAATTCAGGCAAAATTTCATTAGTCATATTAAAGAATCTGAATGGGATTTGAACTCAGGATGTTATCATTCGCTGAGAGAATAGATGCCGACAGTCGATGAGAAGCTGATAGTCAATAAATTCTAATATTTAATTGAAGAAAAAACATTTATGTATCCAGATTTTTCAAGCCCTATTGCATACATGATTCTCGTAATTACGGATATATATATGCTATTCCCTTAGTAACTTTCAATATATATATTTATATTTGTAATTAATAAATCTTTTGAAAGCAGCTCAAGCTAAATCTTTCAAACAGCTGTGAAAATAATATTTTAGAATTATTATTTAGAAATGCGTCTATAGTGGCTTTTATACTTACGAACGATAGTTCCCTCTTTACTCAGGCTCAATGTATTCGAGTCGATAGGACCAAAGAATGGAAAGATCGATTTGATAATTCATTCCTAGTTTCAAATCGGATGAACTCACAAGAAATGACACATTAATAGGGTCACTGAACTACACTGTACAATGAGCAATGAAAATTCTAACAAAGGTTCCGTACTTTAGCTTATGAAAACAAAGTACCAGAATCTAGTTAAATGTTTCACTTCTTAGAAAAATAGAAAATACAAATATTTGTGAATAAAAAGAAAACATCTTTAAAAAAATAAAATTTACAAAAATATAAGAATTACAAAATATTGCAGAAATTGCATAAAATAGAGAATAAAGTTACTCGGCACTAGCTCACTAAATGTAAAATAGATTGTACAGTCAGACAGTATATATATATGTGTGTGTGTGTGTAATATTTTTGAAGCATAGAAAGAGGAATCAGCTTGCAGTCGTTGTGGCTTATGGCCAAGGCTCACAGATGAAGATAACAAAACATGAACTTATCTCCATAGATATTTATCCAATCATAAGGAAATCCGATACATTTCTATGAGTCATTCATAATGAAAATATGGTAAATTGGTATGCACATTGATTCTTAAAATTAAGACGCAGGCATTTTAGACGGGGAAGCAAAGCGGTGAGATATTAGCAAGGTAGAATCTAGCAGAATAAGAATGCCGTAATTAACTGCTAGTGGTATTTATACTAGATTCTAGAGACAAGCTATGATTGGTTGATATTAGTTTTGGGTACCGTTTTCAAGCAGCGTTACATAACGATAGAAAGATCTCGAATGTACAGGTGAATTTATGGGGAAAGTACCAAATCTAGAATGTTAATTTTGAGATCGCCAATTATTTTTTAAAGCAGCTATCATATTTTGTTATATCTTACCCACATATATTTGGTTAGGTCGAATTGCAACTAAAAAGGGAGGTGCGCAACTACATGTTATAGCAGTCCTATATACAAAATTTCAACATTCTGAGGCTAGTCGTTTTTGAGTTATGCGAGCCTACGTATACATACATGCCTATACATACATGCCTATACATGCCTATACATACCTATACATACATGCCTACGTACGTATAGACATTACAAAAAAAATCTCTGCTGAATCTATTTTAAATCCTTTTTGCGACCCGTTTTGGCTAAAAGTGTCGTTTGTTCTGTTCTTAACTACAGATGTCACACAAAAACATCGTTAAATTTCATTCGACAGCGGTCAAAATGGTTATTTTTCTTGAAATATGATACCCGAAAAATTTCGCTATTACAGTACTTCCTTTACTTTGTTCAAAGAAGTAAAAACGATGATACAATTTATTAATAAACTAACCCTCACAGGGGAAAATATATACAATAAAGGAAGGGAGAAATTATCGCACATTTAAAAAATTTTCAGACGCAAGCGCTAAAAGTTAGGGGAAAACAGACGAGGAGGAAAATATGCGAAGAAATAGCACACTTCCATTTAGATCAAAATCATATTCATGTAAAAAGTTTCTTTTGCTTTCTCATTAATTAAATAAGTTTTATTTATTATTGTTTTTGAAACTATTAATTTGTTTTTGCATATGTAATTTTACCGCCAAATTTTACTTCTTTTGTCACGGTTTTTTTTTAATCTGATAAGGTTTAATTAGATTTCTCTTGTAAAGGCGTACATGAGATTTCGATATTTTGTTAAACATCATAACAAGAATACACCATAGAATATTTTCTTAACTAAAATAACTTTTGGTAAAGCTTTTAAATTTTACAAGTAGAATATTACTTAATTATTATTCAAATGCATAGTATATAATTTATTCATTTTCAACCAGTAAGTTTATTCAGTCGTGTTATTTTATAATCGGCGATATACGTAGTTGCAAAACTGTTTGGCAAGTCATAAGATAAGTATCCAAAGTTTTTAACAATATATGGGGTCTTAGAGCATAAATTAATTTTCTGTATTACAAAAGTGTATTTTGTAATACAGTAATGTGTTGTCAAAGTAATCGTCATCGTATTAAAGAGAAAGTAATTGTTGCTCTATTTCTATTAAAATTTAACAAGAGTTTGTGTCAAAATCATGCATACGTAGGAAAATGACCGAACTTTTTAATCTACCGAACAATCTCATCATTTAAATCTACCGAACTTTTTAATACACGTAGTCGTCCTCCCAAACAGAGCACCTCGAAGACCGAATTTTGAATTTTAAATTAATTTTTCATAATTGTACGAATTTAATGAATTTTTGGTAACAAACTTAATGATCAGAACACGAGCAGTTATAGTACCATTCAAAATAAAATATTTTTATTTCCTGCAGATCAGACTTTTGCCATTAGTCAAAATAAGAATTATTTATCTCTCAGTTTTAATCAACAAACTCAGTTACTTAAAACAGGAATCGTAACGTACACAAAAGTAATTAGGTGTTTTGGAAACGATTTTTTGGTCCTGGAGAAACCTTAATCTCGATCCAAACCGGCGGAAGGTCGCTAATTTTGGTCATCTGATATTTCTGTCTGTTTTTCTCCGACTGCCGTTTTCAGTTTTGATATTTCTGTCTGTTTTTTTATGACTGCTATTTTGAGTGTGAATTAACATTTTGTATGAATACGTTTTGGCGATGCATTGACAAATATGTATTTTATGAATTAACATTTGAATTTTTTCATAATTCTTAGAATAAATGATGGTACTCGAGATTTAAGCAAGAGGTCCTGACCTGATTGAAACAAACATTCCGAAAGAATTTCCTTTGAATGAAGAGTTCATAAAATACATCAAAAACAGTTTTTCTCTTTTTTAGGATACGAATTCTATTACTATTCGGCGCTAAATTTGACGACTTATCAACATTTTGGTTATTTCAAGATCACTCTGTATGCAAAAGTTTTGATTCCGAGATTTGCGAATCTTTTGAAGATTATAAACAAGCATAATTGCATTGATAAGGATCGTAAAAATAATGGTACTATATTAAAATTATATTTAAGAAATGAAAATAAATAAAAAAATTTTATTTTCTCGTGTCATGTTTTAAAGCTACATTACTTTCTATTTTGGTGACTTAAAAATATTTTGATTCTGAAAAATAAACAAGATAATAAATGGTACAAAGCACAGTTTCCGAAAGTCTTCTTTTTATATTTTTTCACGATAACAGTTTTCATCCATGTGTTTCGAGAACGCCGCGGACTCTTTATAGGGGCGCCATGAAACATTGTAACAGTTTCATAATTAATTTGCTTTTACTTGATGCTGTATAAAACTTAAGTCGCCGGCATAGAATATTCTTACGCATGGCAGACGGCAAAGCTGCGCCTTCTCGATCGCGCCATATGATCGCGCTATACTTCACGGCAATCTGACCTGAGAATACGTACAGGGTTAGAAAGACCTTTTCACGATCCGTAAAAAGAAACCGTGAACTTTTCTTTGCATTGTTACTAAAGTTAAGCTTATCATTCTGTTTGATTCCAGTTTGCGTGTACCGACTTTCAGAAGTCATTTTTTTCGACTCCAACAGTTTCTTTCTGGTCGGATTTCATGCGATTTATGCTTGTCACAGAAAAACGCCAGCCAATTCAGTAGGAAATTAACAATTTCGTTACCGAATGTATCAGGAAAAATGCTCCCGTAATTTGAAAGTAACATTCATAACGTTAACCTTAGTGGAACTCCGTAAAGGTTTTCAGCCTTGTGAGGTTTTGAAATTAAATACATGCTGCTTTCTTACTTCCCGTCAATGAATGAAGTAATGCTTTAATTGCTTTTTTCATCCAAAGAGGGGTGAGGACGGAGTTGCCGGAATTTGCAGTTTCGCCAACAATGCTAAAAAAAGGGATGTCTTCCTATTGGTCTACGAATGATGAACACGATATTAGCAAATTTTTAAATAAAAAGCTGATTGCAACGTAATCTATCGTTTCAACATTTATTTTTCATTTCGCGCTCATTCCTCAACGATATTCATATTTCAGAGTTTAATTTTTATAATATGATATCTGGAAATGGTAAAACTATATTCTACTATATCCAGTGTACTCAGCTTAGGTTGACTGGTAGTATAAACATGTCGAAGTGCCTAAACCCTTCTCGACAGGTCTGGACTGTTCTGGAAGATCTTACGGAAAGCATACACGTAAGTGTTCTTAAATCGATTCAGTCAACCAGTTTATAATCTATGTCTAGTGAAATTAAACTCAGCGCTTCTTATAAATGAAAACTGATATAAATTAGTGCATTTACTGTAGTTAATGTTATATTATTTCTTTTTTATTGTCTTTGATATATAGTTTTGGGATTTTTTGCTGTTGTACTTGATAATAGACCGATTTTTGAAAAGTAATAAACGTAATAGTGCAGATAAAGAAAGTATTTCTTCAGCAAATAGCACGACTGTGAAGAAACGAAGCATCGTAAGTATGTTGACAGTTATCTAGAGTTTTGTTTTACGTCACCAAAAATGAATGATTAAGAGAAACAGCAATATGTATTGTGCACGAAAGTTCTTGCAGCGGAGTGTATGCTTCCGAATAAATTGGAACGCCATTTAGGAGCTGGAGCATGGTTGGGAAGCATCGTATTTTTCATCGGAAAGTTGGAAGAACTGAAACAACAAAAAATACATTTTACAATACTGCATCAGTACCAAACAATGCTTTGCTAGCATCTTGCAAGGTGGCTTACAGAATCGCGAAATGTAACAAGTCTCATGCCACCGCAGAAGAACTTATTTTACCGGCTGCTGTAGATATAGTAAACATCATGGTTGGTTTTAAAGGCTGCTTTTAAAAGTGCCTTTGTTCTATAACACAATTAGTCGGAGAATACAACATATGGCGGAGGATATCAACGATTATTTAATTGAAAAATCTGAGTGGAATTTGGATTGCAGCTAGATGGGGTTGAGTGAAATTTGGTTTGCAGCTAGATGAAGTTATGGATAATAACAAGGACGCTCAGTGGATGTGCTATGTAGGGTTTATAATTAGTAATAATATTAAAGAAGACTTTCTGTTTTGTAAAAATATCACTGCAGGAGCGAAGGTTCAGGACCCATTCGAGATTCTTGATGCATTCATATCTGAAACTAATTTGAATTGGCCTAAGTGTGTTGGTATTTGTATTAATGGAGCTCGCTCCATGTCTGGCTGCAATTGTTAAATTTCTTAAAATTTACTGGTTTTCAATTAATTTTACAATTTAAACGCTTACTGAACCTCTCTTGGCGCCGGACAAACTAAACTAAAAATAAAACTTACTAAAATGAACTAGTCAGAAAGCTAAGAAAGGAACTAATTGTTTGATCTAATTCAAAATAATATTAAATATAACTTTTTCTTAAATCACTTAACTGACGCAAAACAAAGCAAAGCAAATCATCTTAATAAAGCTTAACCTGAAAAAAAAACACAAGAAGGAATAAATCTTCTCTGGTACTCGGCAGAATAAAATACTATATCTCAACCAAACATTTCTAATCAGAAGTTCATATTCATTAAATCAAGACCTCATAAGCACCAGAGAAGAAAAATTCAAACACCAATCAATCAGTTCCACTACTAAACACCAAGCTCTAATTTTAACCTTCCTGGCACCTAAAACAGACATTCTAATATTCAATAAAAAATGTGGTTAGTACATATTTGTTAAACAGGGCGCGTTGTGAGTACCCTAAAATGCATAAACATTTTGCAATAACCCCAAGCAAAATCTCCATGTTTTCTGAAAAGCCTCACGGCTCAAACAAATGAAGTGACTGAACAGACCAATTACGTAACACACACAAAAAAAAAACAAATGCTAGTAATAACATAAAATCAAACTCATTTATTAGTATCTAGGAAAAATTTATGGGAGAACTGGCCAGACTAACTCTACATACAAATGCAATAAACATTCTACATTAAATTTCTTCAAGAGTCATTTATCAAGATTTTTGAATTTTAACATAACAACGATTACTTAGAATAACTGGAACATTAAATGAATTATTCAAACTGAATTCTTACTCAAAATAATATAGAAATTACCATTAACATAAATTTCGTATTTTTGACAATAACTTTAAATTCTAGATAAGGCACAAACAATCCTTTTCTCCTTTTTTTAAATTTTCAAATAAATTTTTCTCTTTCTTCCCAAATTAAGCAAGATTAGTTTACATTACACTACTTAAAAAAATACTATTATCTTACAAATAAAAATATTAAGTAACTCACAGTAAACTACCGAAATTTCATCATCATAGGCTATAGGCGACGTCATCGTAGAAAGCTGTAGCTGCAGATGAGTTCTACTTCTCGCATCAGTTTCCGGAAAATTCTAAGTTCATGAAAAATGACCTCTTGTAGAACCCCAAATGACGAAGCTCGGCAATCAAATATTCTGAAGTATTAAAGTTGAAGGAGAAACAAAGGTAATAAACAAGATGACACTCAGGTGCTTCGGCTTACAGCAACAACGGGAATTTGCGAGCGAAGACAGAATGTTCAATTTTTATTCTTCTCACGAAGGAAACGCTTCTGTTTGGTACGAGCCATTTCACTTCCGTTTTACGGGAAAACCCGCTTCAAACTCGGAAGATTTCGCTCTGAGTTCTCCTTCTCGCAAATCTTTCAGGAAAAATTCTCCATTATTCACATCTTCGACTTGAATAGGTCTGTCATGCCACATCGCAAGCGCGAGCCACCCGCCGGGGTACAGCTGCAGGGCCAAAGGCCTCTCTGCTAATTCCTTTCTCTGTATCAAAACTTATCTAATAAATTCCGGCGAACACAGCCGCAGCATCGCAAATCTCTTCAGCTAAAAGCCGAGTCCGTCCGCAGAACGCAAGCGCAAACCACCCAAGTCAGGGTAAGCTTGGCCGCAGGGCCAAAGGCCCTCTCTGCTAATTCTTTCCTCTGTATTCAAACTCAAAAACTCTCTCGAAGACATCGATAAAAAGTGACTTTAAAACTCGCGCAACAACCGAGGAAAACTCGGTTTCTCCTCCTACTCACAACTATAGGTCCAAAAGTTACACATAAAATTAAATTCTTGCCAATCTGGGACTTTTCAATATAATTTAACAGGACAAATTCAAACTCCCAAACGAATCAAAATTAAGACATTGTCTACAGTAGCACCTGCAGAAACTGGAAACTAAACATTCGAACCCCCTTGCTAACAAGCGAAAAATCTAAGTAACAACAAGAACTGCCCCTTTGATATCCAATTTACAACCTTTCCCTTTCTTCCGAAGCTATAAGCAAGGCGACATTCACAAAGCTGAAACGTAAGTGAACAGCGGGAGGCCAATTACTATAGCCACTTTTACTGTTTGCTAACAAAGACAAGGGAACAACGATATACTGCTCAAAGTTGCAACTGTCATCTTAAAAGGCTATTCCTACAGATGTTACATCCGTTAAAAGACGCTCCCCTTTCTGAGTTAGAAAACTGAACCGTTGAAGGAAAAATAATTGCCTAAAAATTTTAAATACACTCTTTACAAATATATATATAGATTCATTACGCTCTTCACAATTTCAGATTTAAAAAATCAACTACAAATACAAATAAAATACTTAAATAATTGATTACTTAAATGATTAAAAACACTTAAATTAAAAACACAGAAATCGCGACACAACACAGTGGAGGATTACAGAAACTTAGTAGAAGCAAATCACCAAATGCACTGTGGAACCACTGCAATATTCATAGAGAAGCGCTTGCGTCAAAGCATCTGGTCCTGTTAGAATGTGTAGTGAAGACGTAAATTTTATAAAATTTCGTCCATAGAAAGCAAGATATTTTAAAATAAACTGTGTGAGGATATGGGGAATTGAACACTCGTCTACATTGTACTATAGCAATATAACTCTCTCGTGGTAATGTTTTATCACGTACCTTTGAACCGGGGCAAGAAATTTGTATTGAAATTTGTATTTTTCTTAAAGAGAAAGGATGAAATTAAGATGCAGAAGATTTCGCTGATGCCGATTTTTTAATAAAACTGGCATATATAGGAGATATTTTTGAAAAGCTAAATTTCCTCAATCTCGCACGGAAAAAACATGCACCTTCAAGGTAAAAAAGATCAGCTTTTATTAAAAAAACTTCGAAATTGTGTTTTAATATTGCAGCAATTTTTTATGTCAAATGAACTTCATCTTTCTCAAGATATAACCATGTTCGAAGAGCACTTATCACAGCTTTCATTTTCTGGTTTTGATAAATGCTTTCAAAAAGAAAATTTTGATAGGTTTATATGGATTCAAGGTTCTATTTAAAATTAGTGCTCCATCTGAATTTGCTTCTGTGGAAGAAGAGAAGCTTATCTAGTTACCTTGCGACAACAGTTTGAAAGTAAAATTTGGCAGCATGGAATTAACAGAATTTTGGATTTCAATAAAAGATGAATATTCCCTTTTAAGTGGTAAGGTCAGCGGATTTTAATTCTATTTACGACGTCGTATTTGTGCGAAGATTGGTTTTCAGCGTTCTCTGTAATAAAAAGTAAGTATAGAGTAAAAATCAATGTGGAAAAAGAAATGAGGGTGGCCGAGTGCAGTTTAATTCCACGAGTAGAGGAAATGGGCAGAGATTTGCAGGCTTATCCATCACATTAATTATTAACACAATGTTACTAAAGCAAAAAAAATAATAAAGATACACGAATTTTATTTATCTCTTACTTAACGATTAGTCCTACAGTTAGTACACCATGGATGAAGTTTAATTGAAAAAAGGCGCTGCGACTTGGAAAAGTTTGGGAATCACTGTGTATCAATTTTCTCTTAAAAATTCATTTTATATTTTTCATTTATGAATTAATTTTTTTTTCAAAAATATTTTGGATTTTTGCTCTTACAGTTGATTGGGATAATATTTTTTTTTCGGAATTTATATTTTGTGCCTCGAAAGGTGCACAGAAGCACGAAGTCCATAACAGAAGTACATAATTATTGTCATTAATACTATTGTTGGTTAGGCTTGTTTTGTTTGACTATTGCAAAACACGTGAGAGTTATCTGCCTAAGGGGAGGAATACGTTCGTGTGGAATTTCTACGGGAAAATGGCTCGTATCTACGTTAACATGGGGAAAACCACCAAAACGCTACGTGGCTAGCGCGTTCACGATTTAAACCTGTTTCGAACTGTGTTTAGCGTTTTTACCGTTCGTTCGATGGTAAGTTATGTTATTATTGTTGTAGCTCTATGAAACGCATTTTAAACAGTTGCTTTAAGTTTTGTTCTTTCCTTATGAATATTACATTAGATGATGCAATATCCCTGTTATTAAATTATGAAGGGTCTGTATTTATATATGTATGTATGTTTATACGTTTGTTTGGTTGTTTATTTGTGTGTTTGTATGTTTATATGTTTGTTTGTATGTCGGCGTATTTCTTTATTAATTTACCTGTATGTATGCCGGTATGTTTGTTCGTATGTTTGTTTTTATATGTCTGTCTGTCTGCTTGCTTTTCTGAATAATTGTGTGTTTGCCTTTGTGTTTGTTTGTTTATTTGTATGATTGTGTGTTTGCCTTTATGTTTGTTTGTATTGTGCATTTGCCTTTATGTTTATTTGTTTATTTGTATGCTTGTATGTTTGTATGTCCGTTTTTTTTCGCATTATATAAAAATGGCCGTACCTAGAGCCACCCAATCTGAAGGCGCCTAGCGCTGCACCCGAAATAAGAATTTCGTAACAGGAATTTTTAAATTCAAATTTGATTATTTCATATTTTGTGCAAATTTTAAGTTTTGAATTGGTTTTTATTTTTATTTCATAATTTGCGCGCATTTTGAATTTCGAATTCGTTTTTCTTTTTATATATTTCATATTTTGCTCAAATTGTATGACCTATTAATTAAAAAACTCACCGATTTAAAAGAGATGTGTTGCCACTGTTAGAAATAAAACACTTTTATTATTTTCGGTGCCCTAAAGTGCTGCTATTCCATAAATAGCAAGATATTTATTTATTAACAATCCAAGAGACATAAAAGCAATAAACTCAGTTCAGAATATCGTTTTTTCTTTGACATCTTACTCATTTAAATAAAAACACATTTAATTCATGATAATGCTAATTAAAATCATTGAATACTTTCTGTATAATTACACGAGCTTAATTCAATAAAATCATTATATATGCATCTTTTACTTTTTATAATAATTACTTTAAGCGGCTAGCAATACGAAATATTTAAATAGTAGCAGTATTTAAAACTTACTCTTATCCTGTCATACATTTTTGTTAACTTTGCGAGTTGGTTATGTTTCTGTAGATAGGTTATCAGTTATGAATTAAATTCACGTCATACTTATTGGTATGTATTAGACGTATTCAGAAGTGGAATTTCTTTTACTGTATTTCAGTCAAAGTTTAGTGCTGAAAGTTGACGCCTGATGATAAGTTGTGCTGCAATTATAGCTCTTGGTAAACTGCCCCGAGCATATACTGATAAATTAAGCAGATTTAGCCTCATCCACTGCTGGTACGTTCGATCTTTCGAAATTTGGGTCTTTTGTTCATCCCCTTTCTCCTTCGTTCCAAAGATGTCCTTCTTGGGAAGTGGGTTCAGGATTCATTAATGTGATGTGCTCCTCGTGCTTTACATCCGTGAGATGTCGAAATATTAATATTGCTATGTGTTTGTATTTTAATATAGGTTTCTTTTAAAGAAATGACATTGTGATATTTACGTATACTGCATCTCTGACTTTTCTTCATTTGTTATATTCTAACGGTAACCGGGTTCTTCGAAAATTAAATGACTCGCACAATTTTCCCCTCTCGATTTTAGGACGATAAAATTTGTTAAAAGGAAGCACGCGAAGAAATACATTATTTGATTATAAATACACTGCCAAGTATATCTAAGAGAAAACAACATCAGGAGAATTCTCTTAGAAGAGCATTCATAAGGTAAATATTTAGTTTACGACTATTAAAACAGCGACAAGGCGGAAAACAGTTTTTTTTTTATCATTATTTCAAATTTGTCTTCTGAACGAGTAATTTAATGCGCTCCTTTCGTGTTTCTTTGCATTAAGTTTTTTTTTTTCAGGAATGCATTGAGTTTATATTACATTCTTGAAGTGACATACAAAATTAATTTTAGCGTTTGAACTTTTAATAAAAAAAGAAAAAAAATGGTGTATAAAAAACATAGCAAGGAATCTAATTTTTGGAATGTTGACTTTTTGAAGAAATGAAAGACGGAAAAAGCAAAACTGATTGAAACGAGAATATTTCTTTTTAATTTAAAACGTTCAGTCTAGTCTTTTAACATCTATTTAATCATTCGTCACACATAAATAAATATATCACACATATGTATTTCGTACAGTAATTTTGTCAAAGCTGTATGTATGTGAAACAAAAAAAAATTGAAAGTAATATAATTTTAAATTAAAATGCTGTCAAAAGATAATAAAAAAATCATTTAAAAACAAATTACTAAAAAAAAAAATTCATTCATGTACAAAATATTAGGAAATATTACACAGAAATAATTTTATGTTTTAAAATTACCGAGGGACAAGAAAGAATTAACCTGTTTGCTTTTACACACCAGTATATTTTTTAATGTATTTTCTCCCTCCTTACCGCATGACTTTGTGGGGTAACTGGAAGCACATCCGGGTAGCAGTCCGGAGGACTGCATTTCGCATCCCGGATAAGGCTTCGTTCATTCATTATATTTTCTTGCTCTAATAATATCTAATCACTCTGCAGTTTATGCGTAACGTGAATACTACTGAGCTTCGATCGGAAAGTCCTCCACGAAAGCATCCCCCCAATTAAGTACAGAGCCCCGTGGATTTGCCTTATTCAGATAACATAACCTAACCTAATCATTCTGTAGTTTAAAAAAATAGGTAAACGACATTATTCATTTCTACATACCTTAAATTCCTTCGATTATATTATGTGTTAGTTATGACAATTTTACATCTAAACCTTTATTTACTGTTCATTAATATCAGTTTAAATTTAAATTATTTGGTCTTTTTTGTTGAACATGTAAAACACGTTATTAAATTAAATTTACTTAATTTATGCCCCTAACATTTAGAATTTTAACGCTGAATTTCATGTCCGTGACTCGTTATAATATTTTCATCCATTGTTTTTGATCTGTTGGTATTATTTATTAGTACGAGCATAATTACGTTTCTTATTTTCATAAACTACAACAAGGTTTACGCTTTTATGCTTCGTGTCTACAAAAATTCTTAATCGACCTTTATTTTAGCAACCCATACACCATATTTTCTCACTTTTTAAAATAATTTTATGGTCCGAAAATAGGGAATAAAAATATATTCGAATTATTTAATATCCGAAACAAGCAGTTACAGTAAGAGCATAAATTAGACAAAGTTATGGATAAACTACACGTAATTATCACTATATTATTTCTTTAAAAAGAAATATATATTTCAATAAGAATAGGTAGTTTCATTAGCTTTACAATGTCTAATAAGGCATCTGAGTCCAGCTTAGCTACTTTGTAAAGATCTAGGGGCACCTCACATGAATCAGTCTTGACCGGAGTTGACAAGACGGACATACGAGGAAGGAAGAAGAAGAAGGGAGAAGAAAAGACCCAGATTTCTAAAGATTAAGCACATCAACAACAAATAAAGCTGCAATGAGCTGGAACGTAAATAATATAAGTAAGGCGAAATCGCACGTTTGTGAAATTTCTTAAGCCCAAGATTACGTGCCATGTCCGGGAAACTTAACGAAGAATGTGCTAAAAATACGTTTAAAAGTAAATGCAAGGGAAAGCAAAATGGGTGAAATATTATTACAAAAGTACTAGTACAAATTGAATAAAAATAAAAATAATCAAGAGAATACAATTTACCAATAAACTAGCTAAGCTCTAAAAAGCTGGAAGGGGGAGATGAACGCGAGGAAATATACTTCCTATGACAAAAATATTTTAAATGAAGTAAAGATATATATTTTAGCATAATTAAACAAATCTGTTTAATAAAAATTGACAGATCAAACTTTAATATGTTCCTCTTGTTCCTATACATATAAACACAAAAATCTTAGCTCCGGTGCAACAAAGGTTGACGGAGGTATAAAAATTGGAAAATTTGCTCTTTCTGTTGGCATTTTCTACTTGCCTTGAGGGTTAGGTTACTAAATAAATAAATAATTTGATAATAATATTTAATATTTTATCCAAATAGCAACATTTCAGCAAAATTTGTAGAATATTTTAAATACTTCAAATATTAAAAATCCTTAATTCAATATTAATTCTGATGCTTTTACATCAAATTCTTAAGTTTAACTTCTGTATATTTACAACTTAAATTATATTACTCTTGTAAGGGGTACAAATTTCGCTATTCTCTGTGTAAGGAAATGAAATAAAATCTTATTACGGTTTTTAATTACATTTTAGATCCCCTAGAATATGATTTTCTTAAACTAATTCTTTTTAAAATGCCATACATAATGCGAATGAATTAAGTTGGTTTTAAGAAAGAATTTTTGTTAGTACTAATTCGTATTTTTGAGTTGTTTTAGGTAACAAATATTTGTTCAAGACACAAGATGCCAACACATGTCTACTATAAAATAATAAAAAACTTGTTTGCATATATCTTCCTCGCATTGTGAAAAACGCCGATACTGAGAGATACCGAAATTTTAATACATGTAATCCTCTCCCCGAACATAAACACCTCAAGGCCCGAATTTCGAATTTGTATTTGATTTATTTTATATTTTGTACAAATTTAATGAATTTTTGATTAAAAAACCAGCGATTTTTGCGCTTTGTGTTGTCACTCTGCAATATGTGAGATATTTATGTTTTAAACTTAATTAGAAAACTCAGCGATATAAAAGTAGTGTTGCCACTTTGCAAAGCGCAATACAGCAGGTAACCAAGAAAGTTCGTGCGGCTTCGAAATAATCACTATTGGCTTCAATTAGATGTTTCCAACGAGACACAAGCTTATACAGGCCTTTTTGAAAAAACCCTTTTTTTCAGTCCAAAAATAAAGGCGTTGTTATATCGTCGCGTTTTCGGAACTGCTGTTTCCCCAGGTGGTTATCCGTCGCCAAAAACAGATAACTGTCCAATGGGCGATGCTCGGGGAATAGGGTGACTGAGGTAGAACTTTCTAGCCCAGTGTTTTGATGAACTCTTTGGTCGTTTTTTCAGTATGAGGTCTGGCATCATCGTGGAAGCGGAGACGTTTAATCGTTAATTAAACGTTTAATTAAACGATAAACGTTAATTACGTTTAATCGTTTTTGAGTTATGCCAGATACGTAGGTACGTATATGTGCAGACATCACGAAAAAATTCATTTTGAATCCATTTTACAATCTGCTTTAGAATAAAGAGTCCTTTGTTCTGCTCATACACACAGATAAATATAGTCAGAATGAGTTCGAAAATGGTCAAAATGGATATTTCCTTTGAAATCTGAATAACGAAATTTTTCGCGATTGCAGTATTTCCTTTATTTATACAAGGAAGTAAAAAGGATTATCCTGTATGAAAAAGTTATTAAAATTTTCTTTTAACTCATTGTTGTTTTTCGTTAAAAACGTCTTTATTTCGAAATTTCAGTCATGGCTACTTATCGTAGTCATAGGTTTTATTCTATGCTGTCAGTATTTCTCAATTGTTCCGGTTTGAGAAAAAAAATATGTTCGGGTTTAAGAAAAAAAATATTATCGTAAGCCTGACTTTTTTCAGTATATATATTTCATTTTTATAGGCAATTGGTTGCTTCAAGCGGCTTGTGTGTTAAAAAGTTAAAAATTCTAATAACTCTTTAATTAAACTGACTTCTTTGAAGATCCAGAAAGATCATTTTGATTTGCATTCCTTATGTCTGATCTGAGAAGCGTTGTATTCTTATTTTGTCTATTAGTTAAGAATTGATTTCCTTTTTTTAAATATTTACTACTTATTTATTCTTTAAAACCTTCTTGTAGTAAAAACATCTATTTCTTATCAATGAAAAATTCCAAAATTAGGAACACCGCTCAATAAAGAACCGAAATGCAGAAAACGTTTTGGATAAAACTTGCATATTCTATAAAAATCACCAAAAATTCGCCCACTAACCTTATGGAAGTTGTTGCAAGTTTAAGAATTCGGAAATTCCCTTCGAAATATGACTCGTATCTCTTCTATTAAATCTTATTTCTCTCCGATATTCTGGTCGAGCCATTGAGTTATCTCTCTTCTTTATATATATATATATATATATATATACATGAATTCTGTTCGGAAATTCAGTTTTCACAAAACACAAATGCATTTGCAGGAATTCGATATTTCTTAGGTTGCTGAGTGAAACGTGCGACATGAAAATGCATCAGTTTTTTTCGCGTACTTGTTATTTTTGCATATGTTGGACAAGAACTCTCATTCTGTAATTTGAAAGGCCATCACTATTTTATGATACATCGTAATTATATGAACGTTAAATTATTAATACTGCTATGCGCATACGGGTTCGTAGTGTATTGAATGCACGCAGAACCTAAGAAAGCTTTAGGAAATTTATTACATTTATCACAAAATTATAGAATGCAGTTAAAGTTACACAGGAATCATACCCAAATGTCGCCGAATGTTCGTCAAACTTTGCAACTTTTGGCGATTTCTCGCGAAATTTGGTGACAAATATTTGTTATCAAAATCATCGCCGGCTTTATCTCGCCAAACTGGCGGGATACCCATTTACCTCAATGTTAAATGGACTTAACCATGTATCTCTATTTTTCCGGTGATGCTCCGCTTTCTGAAGCTTTTCATACTACATTTTGCAATGCATACTCCAATTTGCATATAATTTTACTAAGTTTATTTACATATCTAATAAATTCATAACAATACTATTGTTGACTATTGCTACATAAATGAAGTTTGCTTCAAATTATTATGTAATTAGAGATATCAATGCTTCATTTAAATAACATCATTATATATTAAAAAGTAATCTTTTCTGTTAAGTGCATATCCGAAGTTGACTTAGTAGCATTTGATGCAATGTAACATAAAATACAGTTTCCTTCCAAAATAATAATTGGACAAGTCACTTAAAAATAATTACATTATTTACATTACATAAAACAATTACAAAAAACATTGCACATCTGTATGCCATACCGGCTCCTCCAGTCACTATGTTGTTTAGTTGTCATTTTGTTCAGCGGCAACGGCAGTAATGTCTGAGTTTAATTGTTAACGGTTGGAGAGCAAAGTCTTTCCGACTCCGTCCTCAAAATGATGATCGAAAGTTATAAAGGGCCAAAGACTTCTTGCTACGATTTGACGCCTTGCCACAATGAATGTCGTGGGCTTCTGCAGACGTTTGGTAACAACAACAATTAGAGTGAAATTGGTAACAACTACCAGGGTTCATCCATCGTAGTGGCCTTCGCTTAGAAAAAACTTTCTTTAAGATACCAGAGGTACAATAGTCCATAGGTGAGACGAAGGGACTTGGCAAGAATACGTGAAATGTGTAATGCAATACCTGTATCGGTCTTCATTTTTTTAAGGAATGCAGGAGTACATTTAAAACGATGTATGACTTATTACTTTGTCTTGGATGAAATTTCACTCTTTGAAAGACATTGGCATAAAGAAATGGAATTACTTCTGCAAATAAGTAAAGTAAAACTTTCTCTTGATAATACGTCGAGTTCATTTCAACATTTTTTCCGTTGAAACTTTCTTTTGCATTTATAGAACCATGTTTTCTAAATTTTTTTCTTCGTTTTGGTAATAAAATGACCGTATTTGGTTGCAATCACTTAGGTAAACCCATGCTTCATTAAAGGTCACAATGTACTTCCATTAATCTCCTATTAAATAGTTTTCATATAGGGTTGAAAAATTGTTCAGCTTTGAGCCACATGTCTCGGTAGAGGCAGGTGAGCATTATGTTTTTTTTTAGCTTTTTTAAGTTGTAAATCTAGGTTTATTATTTTATTTGTTGTTTCTACAGATGTATTTAAAATTGCAATTGCTTCGCAACTGATTTCTGTGTCGGCGGATGTTCTCTTCTCAGCAACGATTTAACTTTAGAAACATAGGAAGCAGTACGTAATTTTTCGGTTATTTATTTGGAATCTGTTTTCCATGTAGAAATAATAATTGACGGATGTTCCCTTTCCCATTAATAATTTTGCATATTTTGCACTTAGAAGTTTTAATACCATGTATTTCACAATCTTCTTAAATTATGGAATAGAAAAATTTTCTTCAGAAAACGCAGAAACATATCCTTCAGTTTACAGCTTGTTTACATGCGACATTTTGAAAGAAAAATAAATTTAAACGTAGCAAACAATATTTCGCAACTCAAATCATGATCTGCTGCCAGAAATTTTTATTCCACGACATTTGCTATTTCTTAAGTCAATCAAAATCTTTTTTTAATGCGTAAACATCCTCTGTAACAAATCATTGATGGTTGAGATTAAGAAAAATTTGCAAGTTGTTTCCATTTCTAAATTATAAGCTAATATGATTAGTGTATGCTCTTGAAGAGAGCTAATTTTCAGACTCAGTATTTGCTTAACTAACAGGAGTAAACATTAAAAATATCTATTACTTATATCATGAATTTGTGCAAGATGAAAATTAAAAAAAAATTTTATACATATGAATATCAGCTTACATTCATCAAAGCTAAAGGCGTATCCAATTATAAAAGTTACAATAATCTGTAGCAAATTAATTAAAATGATTGGAAAGCGATCATATATAAAACGAATAATAATTTGGATGAAATTCATTAGAAGCTGGATCGCTATATCATTTATTAATAAAGGGATGCATATAAAAAAGTGCCAGAAAATGATATTTATTTATACATGCTGATTATTATTTCAATTTCTATAATTTTTAGCGATTTGCTTATTGGCAATTTGTTGCGCAATAGTTACAATAAATTACCAATTTAACTTTGTAATGATTTTGGAGAGGTTTTAAAAAATAGTATATACACTGAAGTGACAAAAGTCATGGGATACCTCCTAATATTTTGTCGGTCCTCCTTTTGCCCGGCGAAGTGCAGCAACTCGACGAGGCATGGACTCAACAAGTCGTTGGAAGTCCCCTGCAGGAATACTGAGCCATGCTGTCTCTATAGATGTCCATAATTGTGAAAGTGTTGACGGTGCAGGGTTTTGGGCACGAACTGACCTCTAGATGATGTCCCATAAATGTTCGATGGGATTCATATCGGGCGATCTAGGTGGCCAGATCATTCGCTGGAATTGTTCAGAATGTTCTTCTAACCAATCGCGAACAATTGTGGCCCGGTGACATGGCGCATTGTCATCCATAAAAATCCCATCGTTGTTTAAGTACGCGAATTCCATGAATGGCTGTAAGTGATCTCCAAGTAGCTGAAGGTATCCATTTCCAGTCAATGATCGGTTCAGTTGCGCCAGAGGACCGAGTCCATGCCATGTAAAAACAGCCCAGACCATTATGGAACCACCACCAGCTTGAATAGTGCCTTGTTGACAACTTGGGTCCATGGCTTCGTGGGGTCTGCGCCACACTCGAACCCTACCATCAGCTCTTAGCATCTGAAATCGTGACTCATCTGACCAAGCCACGGTTTTCCATTCGTTTAGGAACCAACCGATATGCTCACGAGCCCACGAAAGTCGCTGCAGGCGATGTCGTGCTGTCAGTAAAGGCACTCGAATCGGTCTTCTGCTGGCGTAGCCCAAGGAAGACACATTTCGCCGCACTGTCCTATCGGACACGTCTCTCGTAAGTCCCACATTGATTTCTGCGGTTATTTGACGCAGTGTTGCTTGTCTGTGAACATTGACAACTCTACGCAGACGTCGCTGGTCTCGGTCGTTAAGTGCAGGTGGTCGGCCACTGCGCTGTCCATGGTGGGATGTTATGCCTGAAATTAGATACTCTCGGCACACTCTTGACACTGTGAATCTCGGAATGTTGAATTCCCTAACGATATCCGAAATGGAATGACCCATGCGTCTAGCTCCAACTACCATTCCGCTTTCAAAGTCTGTTAATTCTCGTCGTGAGGCCATAGTCACGTCAAAGCCTCTTCACATGAATAACTTGAACACAAATGAAAGCCCTGCCAAAGCACTTCGTATTTACACATTTTCTACGCGATACTACTGCCATCTGTATATTTGCATATTGCTATCCCATGACTTTTGTCACTTCAGTGTATATATATGTTTTCGTATTTTATTCTGTTTTGATTTTGTCTGGATTTTGATGTTAAATCTGAATATTGTTTTTCCTATTAGTAAATACGATACTTTTGAAAGATTTAATTTTGCTAATTATCTCTTGATTATATATATAATCAAGAGATAATATATATATATATATAGAGAGAGAGAGAGAATCAAGAGATAATTAACACAATTAAATCTTTCAAAAGTATCGGATTTACTAATAGGAAAAATAATATTCAGATTTAACGTCAAAACCCAGACAAAGCAAAATAATATACAAAAATGAGAGGCAAATGGTTAAAAATTCTTCGGTCTTTTTCAAGGAGCAGCCAAAAAATTTGCAACAGAGCCAAATTTTTGAATTTTATCTGAATGATTATCAAAATAATAAAAATAAATAAATTAGAAAAAACTTAAAAAAAGTAATTTACATAAATGAATCAGTTAATTTAAGAATATTAAATAATTTTCAAATGCCAATAAGAAATTAAAAATGAATTTTATTTTTATTTGTTGTTAATCACCAAGACATAATCTGCTTCCATGTGACTTACATAACATAAAAATTTTAAAATAGGAAATCAGAACCTAAATAATATTTTTAATAATTAGAAAGTTGAACCGCGACATGGCGGATTGAAAACTTAAAAGCCAAGAAGAAAGACGCAATTTAAAAATCAGAAAATTATAAGTCCGAAGCATTTAAATTTTGTTTCTTGGTAACCATTTAATGCGAGACTTCCAAAAATTTATTTTCCGTAATTAAAATTCCTGCATTCGTATAAAAAATGGATTATATCTGGGACAAAATTGGACAACCGGAAGTGGTAGTTTACTTAAGACCTATAACAGTTTCAATGAAAAACTCAATGTGTGAAACACAATTTAGATTCTGGGCTAAAATGAATGACCCGAAATTAATAATTTAAGATACTGAAATTTAAGCTCTGAACAGATTTTAGTAAAAACTCTGTTATGATATAATCTCATATTTCTTCTCAAATTTGATATTTAAGATTTATATATGATTGAGAACAACATATAAATTCTGATTATGTATAGCAAACCGAAAGTTGTATTTTGTTTAGAAGTATAATAGAATTTCGCAAGTTTGTATCGGACTGAATGCACTCATAACTGATACCAATGAAAGATTAATAAAATTTATTAAAAAAAAAAAGAAAAAGAAAAAAAGAATGAGAAATATGCGATAAAAAAGTTCTGAATGGTTTGAGATTTTAAGTACTTTTTATTCTTTCTCCATCCAGATTTCTTAATCATTAATATGAATTATTACTTTTATGTCTTTCGCTATAATTGAGAATAACCATTTATCTTTTAACATTATTCTAAATTAAATCACTTCATTCATTGTAAAGAATTTTAACTCTTCAGTCGTCATAAATGGAAAATCCTCCATAATAGTAGCAGACATTATTCTCGGATCTCATTCTTCATTCACAATCATCACAGCACGTATTGATAGCTAAATCATTCATTAGACGTCGTCTCCAAGATTCTTTTTGCAGCAGACGATAAATTACGCTATTATAAAAAAAAAAGACTTGTTACCTGTCAATACCAAGTACTTCCTCGACACAGTCAAGCGATAGAAGAAATTCATTTTAACATCGTTGCCAAAATAAATTTAACAAAAAATGAATATGCAAATTATTTTACACTTGGCTGATTTTCGAGATAAATGAAAAGGTTCCGTGGTTAAAAATGGTTCGCGACTGGATGTAATACTTTTGTGCATATTAGGGCAGCACTCATTTCCTTTCGCTGAAGCAGACGATATTTGAGACTGTAGTGAAAGGAGAGAAAAGGAAAAGAAAAAAGAAGACGAGTTAATAATTTTCCTCGCTCTGAGCCATGTATTACGCTGTCGCTTCTTCGTCTGCGTAATGTATTATTCAGCGCCAAGCGTTTGTCTCCCAAATTTCATTCCAAACTCGATGAAAATTTGATTCGAAATCCGGTGGTATAGTCTCTTATTCCTGATTAAATTTATGAAGATGTTAAAAAAGGGTACTATTTTTGGAGATAGGGGGAGAATTATTTTATTTTTCACAATTCTTGAAATGAAAAGGGCTCAGTATCTGATATCAAAGAGATTTTTAATTTTTTGTTCTTTTCCCTCGATGTATTTATCCCATGGGTAAGCTGAACTTTTTCAAATGCATTTGATTGAAATTGATTTCAGCTTTTATTTGCGAAGAATGAAATTTCTTTCCTGTATTTGAATTATCTGGTCTGACAACTGGGATTATTTTTTAGGGATCCTTTTAACGTATTGAGTAAAGCAAAAGTTCTTATCAAAATGTTTGAAAGAAAAATATGTCATGTGTTATTAATCGGCAGAGTATTTGATTAAAAATCAAGAAAACAAAATTGTGCGTAACGATGCTGAGTTCATTTAACTAATATAGCTTGAACGAAAAATACAAGATTTTTTTCCAAATAATTAATGCACTTAACTTCCATAATTTATAGAAATAGTATTTTTTTTTCACGTTTCTGTTTTCAAACGATTCCTTTTTTTAGAGAATTATCAATTGCCAGAATTACTGAGACTAAAAGCCATCCAGATAATAAAAAAATCCCATTTATTTTCCGTGCAGAACTTTATGCTCAGTTATAAAATTCATGATCTTTGGGTAAGGGAAAAAAAGCACAGTTTGCAAGAAAATAATTCGTTGCTATCACGTAAAATAGTTTCTTTGCATGGAAAGGGATTTGACATAACACCATTTACTAATATTTATTCTATTTTTGAAAAAGGATATTTATTATTCACAGGTATGTCTTATATTTATGTATAAGTATTATGAGTCCGAAATACGTAGATACTATAAGTAACCAAGATAAATATCAAAACATTTGTAGTAGTAGAATTTATAAGTAGCGACAATAACTTGTAGTAGATAATAAGTAGCCAAAATAAAACATCCTTACTGTAAGTACTATTCATTGTTATCATGTAAGACAAATGTCTTTGCATGAAAAGAGATGTGACATAACTTCATTAGTAATATTTAATCCATTTTTAAAAGGAATGTTCATAGTCGACAGGTGTTTCTTATATTTATGTATAAGATTTCGAAATAGCTACTATAAATAGACGAAACTGAACGGGAAAAGTAACCTTATCTCGCACCTCTCCTCTATCATAATTTTCGAGTACTTACGCTTTTGACGATAATAAAAGTTGATTATCACGTGGCAACACGCGGCTTTTAATTCGATGAGTTTCCTGGTTAAATTTGCAAGATAAATGTCTTGCACTTTGCCGAATGGTAACACACTGCTTTCAAATCACTGCGTTTTTATGATTAAATTTGAAGCATATATGTGTTACGATTCTTCGGGAAGCAAGCTATTAAATCGCTGAGTTTGCTAAAGACAGTTTGAATAAGTTCGCAAAAAACCTAAAATTAATTAAAAGCAATTTCGAAATTTACGAGGAACAAACAAATAAATATGCACACATACAATCAAACAAATATACAAACTTAAACATAAACATGTAAACAAACAAACGCAAAATCCATCAAACACACATATAAACAAACGCAAGCAAAAATCCACGACAGACACAAACAAACACATACACACAAACAAAACACAGCATATCACACAGACACACACATACACATAATAAGGGTATTTAAGGAAAGAAATATATTTACGTCTCTGAGAAAAATTTGCAATATTTCACACGGATTTATTTAATCCAAACCTTTTCTTTCTATTCAACTCTCTTGTTGACTTATTTTGAAATGAACAACAATTGAAACATCCTGCAGAATTTATTATTTCATTTCCTAATATTTCTCGATAAAAGCGTGTTTTACATATACCCAAAACGATACTTCAGAGAAGTTAAATTAGAAGACATGAAGGATTAGAGCCAACAGCGTACATTTTCAAACATTTCCTAAATAAACACATATATATTTATTAAATCTATTGTACTTACTAGCATTTCGTAACATGTACTATGCAGAATGTAATGGATGAAACTAGGTTTCAGGTTTTGACACTGTGAACAGTTTGCTTTGCCTATGAAAGCAAATTTATGGTTTTAACATGGATCGATGTTTCGCATTGTTCCCCTAAAAGCCTAAAAGGATCTCGATATTGATCTATGTCAAAATAAAATAATATAAAAAATAATAATAGCTTCCCGACAGTCTCACAATGTAGTCTATAAGTATCAAAGAAGATTCACATAAGGGAAATATTTACCAATTTAGGATCTAGTTTCCCAACCCTTTTCATCATCGACCCCTTTTAAAAGAATGGTTCTCTTCATCCTTCCCGTGACATTTTTCTCTACAATACACAGCATACAAAGTAGTACACAATGAAAAATCTGTATATAATATCTCAGTTCCTCTCACTGTGGATAAACGACGGCACCTAGAGCCACCCTATTTAGATTACACGTAGTCCCTCACTCGACCACCTCGGAGCCACAATTTGGAATTTGTTTCTGATTTATTTCATTGTTGTTCGAATTTAGTGCATTTTTATTAATACATTCAGCGATTCGAAAGCGAGCAGTGGCAGCACCGTTCGAAATAAAATATTCTTATCTCCGGCGCACCAGACTTCTGCCATTAGGCAAAATGAAAGACATTTTTCTTCTTTTAATTTCAGTCAACAAATTCAACTGTTTAAAAGCAATGTGTTGCCACTGTCTAAAATAAAATACTTTTAGTTTTACGATTCAAATTTGATATACAAGGTTACTGAGTAACAAACTAACGATTCAAATACAAAAAAATAATTAATTTAAATAAAAATACATTGAAATCATGGGGTATCTAATCAGAAGTATTAAAGATTTTTAAGAAATGAATCTAGCTGGACTCATTAAAATCGTTACGTAATTTTTCGTTTCAAAGACAACTTTTCAGGCGGCTGGCCGCACGAGCGGTTGGAATTTAAAGAAATAATATCGCAAATCTATATGTTGTTGCGTGCGTACGACTTCGTAATGGATTGAATGCAGAAGTCTTTAAAAAGGTAATAAAATTTATTCTTATCCCAAGAAATAAAACAAAATGCCGAAATTTCCTCAGAGATATTCATACAGTATCACAATATTTCACAGTAGTTATATTTTAAACTACTAAAACGTTGAATAGAACTCAATTCGAAACACAGAGAAAGCTAATCCGATCTCACAATTACAGCCCCGAAGTAAACAACAACAGTTCAATTAAAAAAACTGAACTGAGATGTTTCTCTCCAGCTTTTGAAAGCTTTGTAATCATGCAAAAGAACATTATGGTAATTTTTTATTTTCTCGAGGTATCTGGAAAGCAAAAGCAATTACGAGATGTATTAAATGCGCGTGCTCCTGTATTTTTACATTTTTGGCGTAGCTTTTAAGTCGTCACGCGCTGCACTGCAGGGGGAAATGAAACAATTTTTATTACAATCCTACTAAAAAATAGCAAATTAAATACAAAATCCGTACCAATATATAAAGAGAAAAGTCTGTGTGTTTGTCCTTTAATAACTCAGTCACTGCTATAGCTATCATCACCAAACTTTCCACAATTCTTTTCTGGGTCTTGGAAAAAGTCAGCGTCTACGTTTTCCCAAAAACAAAAATTGCTAAAATCACAGAAACTACTAATTAAAAACACGGAAAACGATTATTTTCGCCCTCATTTTTCCGAATGGCAATAGTCTCGCAAGCTGGAGATGAAAATCTGCTTTATTTCGAAAGTTGCTGCCACTGCTTGCTTTCAAATCCTAGAGTTTCTTAATGAAAAATTTATAAGTTTTACGATGAAATAAAAATAGCATTGCCAAGTACATTATTCCCGATTCCAAAAACTCGTGGGAAGCCATTTCGACTATTCCCATCTTCGTACCTATCGTAATTTAGTTTAAGTATTATTCTTATCAGCCGAAATATTAATTAAAAACTCTGAAAGCGCTAATTTTCGCACACACTTTTCCGAGTGGCAACAGTCTCGCGCGTTGGAGATAAAAATGCTTTATTTCGAAACGTGTTGCTACTACTCGTTTTCAAATCGTAGAGTTTGTTAATCAAATTTTGGAAGTTTTACAAAATCTATACATATAAATAAGAATGTGTGTTTGTTTGTTTGTTCGCGTTATTGACTTCTGCTGAATTATGATAAATCATTTGCCAAATTTAATCGACTAAAATTGAGTATAGGTGAAATATGGGAATGAACTTGAGCTTTTACAACCAATTGGATTAGAAACACGAAAATCATTAAAACCTGCGTGCCAATGTTGCTGATATAATGAGAAAGAATTAGCTTATTTTTCTATCTAAATTTTTATGTGGGTTCCATATCGCATCAGAGTCAAAAAGGTATGACCATGAATCTTATTTTTTGCATCGTTGTGAGAGAAGGATTACAGAGGTATTGTTCTCTCCGTTGTTAGATGCATTCCTCTCAATCTAATTTTAACTGGCATCGGATACTTCCGCTAAAAAAGGGAGGGGAGAAGTTAAGGGTAAATTAAAAACGTAACAAGAAAAAGTTTATATTTATAAAAACGAAAAAAGAAAAAGCGAAAAGAAAAAAATTAAAATTTACGTTTGGAATTAAATTACATTAGGGAAAAAATAAAAACCAAAATAGCATTTGTGAAAACAGAGGAGTGAAAAAAAATTATGAAAATAAATATTTCTTTTTAAAAATAAAGTGAAAAAATGTAAAACCACTTTTTAAAAAAATAAAAAGCGAAAAGGAATAAAACAAAAATCTGAAGGCTTTCAGATTTTATATTACGCCCAAAGGTCCGTTTTGTAAAGTTTTGTGTGTTACCTTTATTTATTAAATATCATGTTCCCACTTAAACCATAAAATTCAGTTCAAGAGCAATATGGCAAAATAAATTTAAAATGGGCATATCTTTAGAATTTCCGATATACAATATCGCACGCTGGAGATATTTTTTTTTGTACAACGTTGCCACTGCTCGCTTTGAAATCCTCGAGTTTGTTAATCAAAAATTCGTTAAAGTTTTACAAAATATGAAATCGATAATAAAACAAATTACAAATTTTAAATTTGGGCTTCCAGATGCCCATATTCGCAGGAGGATTACATTATTCAAAATTTGATGACTCTAGGTATCCTTGTTTTATCACAGTGCGAGAAACATACATTCATGCAGATTCTTCATTATTTAATTTCTTTAAATGTAATACAGGGTGATAATATTTGGTGGCAACAATTTGAAAAGTGAAACAACGTTTGTAGTGAATCAACGCAAAGTGGCAAAACGAAATTAATAGTCCTTGTGGGCAAACTGCCCCTTTGGACTAATAATGCAGGGTTCTAATATTTGGTGGCAACAATTTGAAAAGCGAACCAACATTTATCGTGAACCAACGCAAAATACCAAAACGAAATTAATAGTCTGTCTGGGCAAATTGCGCCTTTGGACTAAAAAGAATGGCAACTGTTATCACGCTATCGGATATCCTAAAGTTAGGTTGTTATTAAATATTTTGCCAGCGCGTTGGCATTCAGTAAAGCGTAATATATTTAACTCAGATTTAATCAGCCTATAATTGATTAACAAACCAAGCGATTAAAAAGCAATCAATGTACTTCTTAAGAACATTTCCTCTACTTTTTGATCTGATTGGTTTCAATAAATGCATTTAAATCTTGAGACGTGTAAAAAAATTATTTTTTATGATACTAGATGAGTCCATTTAAATCATTATAAAGGTGTTTCTTTTTAATGACAACTATTTTAGCCGGCTGGATGCCCAGGTGGCTGTAATATAAATAATGGCATATAAGTAACTTAAAGCTAATTAAATTAAAAATATAAAATAAAATTTAGAGAAATGTTTCATGAGATTTATGTTATTATTTTGCGTATTATTCTTAGTTTGAATTGTATAAATATAAATAAGTTTTCAAAATGAAAAAATCACAGGTTCTAATTCCAGGGATGTTCGATTTTAAAGAATGAGATGGCTGCGCTCGTGGTATTGATGCAATTTGTTTTTAAATTTGGCATAAAATTGCTCAACATAATTTTAAAATCACCTCGTTCAAAATGTTCAGCCTTAACTCTTGTTTTGAGTAGTCAGTTACTTACTTGGCTAAAGCCTGCTTCTTGCTTTCACTAGGTAGGAACAAGAATACGTCGATTTTACCCACTACTAACGTTACTCGGTAGCAACTTTTATCTAAAGGATGTTTCTTTCACAAAACTTAGCGAACACGTGTGTTTTTAATCCTACTTTGCGCTTAGACATCCTTCTTCGATATAATCAACTCTTCTTCCATCGTAATATCAAGATCAGATATACAGCAGTTCAGCGGTTTTAGGGGCTATGCTGGCACTTTCAGGTTTTGGTAGAGAAACTTAAAATCTTTTAGATTTCACAAGTGACTTTTAAAAAACAGTACGTCTTCTGAGGAAGTTTTGCGTCCTTCGAACTTTTTTTTTGGGGGGGGAAGGTTGCGTTTTACTTTTTTTACATTTTACTTCTCCGCATAAAAATTTTATGTATTTTTAAAAAGTATTTTAATTTTTTAAATATATTAAGTAACTTTGTGCATTTTTCATCTTATATTTCTTTTGGGTGATTTCTTCGTTACCATACATGATGTACCTTTATATATTGTGTTATTAATCAGCATATGATGAATTATTAATTTTATTAATAATTCTTTTCTAATTAATAGGATATGGATTATGCACATAATTGCCGTTGATCCCCAGTGGGCCTCTTTATCATCATTGAACGCCTTTTAAAATTTCATAGATCTCTATGGAGTGAATGCGGAACCCATTATGAAGTTCTGCATAACCTTTCGACAGCCGAGATAGCTCGCACCGTTACAAGACCTGAGCGAAAGCTTACAACAGGACCTTCACCGTGCGAATCGGATACTTTAATATTTATGCTTTACTCTGAAGTTTACGTTCTGCTACATCTCGCAAGCAGCTGAGGATCGTTTAGGATAACTCCAGCTATATAGTTTGTTAAGATGAAATTTTAACGGAAAGTTTATTTTAAATTTCCCCTGAGTTGGTACAGTACAACTCCAACTATCGGAATTCCGACTATCCGAATCGCTTTCAGAATTTAAGAAAAATATAAAGACGGAAACGTACTCCGATTCGCAAAATAATGATAATGCAAAATAATTCAAAATGGTGACGAATTTATTGAAAGTGTGAGAGAAGACGATGACCTTAATGTGGTATTTGAAGCAAACACGGGACCATCAGCTTGCCGACCGTGAAACTGCCTTGAAGTGGATGGAGCGTCAGCCCAAGTGTGACCACATGCAACTTCTCACTGTCAAGCGGGTGCGCAACTTGGGTGCCAAGAAACGGATGAAGACAGCCAAACAGCTTACTTTGACCGAGATGTTCAGCAATCAGTGACTTCCAGCAATTGTAAGTACTGTATATTACGCTATATAACATGTACAAAGTGTTGCCATTTCATTTTAATTAATTAAAACCTCTTTTTCTTTAAAAATCGTTTTCTCCTCTCATTTTTAACATACGGTGCATACAGTAATTAATCAAAACTTACGTAGACTCTTTCTTCGGAAAAAATCCAAATATCCGAATGGGGTCCGGTCCCAACTGCTTCCGATAATTGGAGTTCTACTGTAGTTGCTTTCACTAGAACTCTAAGACAGGAACACATGTCAATCGGTAGTCTTTGACAGAATTCATCTTTGAAATTTAACTTTCGGTTTTGTATAAATATGCATTTAAAACGAATAATTTAAGCTAACGCACTTACTTTCAAATTACGGAAGATAAAAGAAAAATGTCAGCTAACATTGAATTTTTCATCGAATATAACATCTATTTATTGCAGATGCTATTGCACAAAACATCAAAATAATAATAATAATAATAACTTTAAAAAACCTGAAAGTGTTAGTTTTTAACGGTTGCCCAAAAACTTTTGTTAAGGTTTTTACGCTTTCGCTGAGCTCACAGTCCACCATTATGCTGTTACACTAACTCCGACTAAATCATTCTTTATTGGTCTATTTAGCTTTATTTCTTAAGCATAATTTTCTTCACACTTACGCCACATACAATTCAACAGCAAAATCATTAAAAATTTTCAAAGCTGCTTAGCAGCATACGTTTAGAATCCGCAATGCAGTGTTAAGTATTGGAATACTTTCCTATTTTTTTCACTCTTTTCTCTGTTTATGACATCAATATTCAGATTTCTTAGTAAAATGGCTAACGAAAAAAATTATCTTCTTATTAAGTTAGAAGTCAAACAACAAAAATCAGCGTTCGAATGAATTTGCACTTTGGCAGCTGGGGTTGATGGTTCGGTTAAACCATCGAAGTCCTGTGAAAATTTACAAATATATCGCTGACTTTTGTTACTTGACTTCTGAATTAATATTTGTTCCGCCTCTTATTTTACTTTAATTATCTTCTTATTGTTAACTTTTTACGTGATAACTTCATTTTTTAAATATCACGTTCTTCGCACTTACACCACATGAAATTACATTAATCATCAAAATTGCAATGTACATACGTTTAGACGTTAAAAACAACATGCGTGTAGCATTTCCGACAGACAGTTTCGCGCGCTGGAGATAAAAATGTTTTATGCCGTACAGTGTTGCCACTGCTCGCTTTGAAATCGTTGGGTCTGTTAATCGAAAATTCGAGAAAGGTTTAGAAAATATGGAATAGATAACAAATCAGATTCGAAATTCTAGCTTCCAGGTGCTCATATTCGGATGGAGGACTACGTAAATCAAAATTTGATGACTATAGGTACCATTGATTTTTACAATGCGAGAAATGTATATACACACACGCAAGATCTACATTGTTTAATTCCTTTAAAAATAAGGGGGATAATATTTACCTTCGGATAACTGTAAAAATTCTTGACTATTATTTTTTACTTTATTTTTTTATTTACTATGTTACGTTGTTTCGTTTTTGTTTCAGTTTTTATTTTAAATATATAATTTCCAGTCAGTAAGCTTGCCACTTTTGACTGATTTGCTTATATTAATTATCTCTCGAGTATTTAATTAATTTCGAAGCCTACTGCGTGACATATATACATGTCAAAGACGAAAGTAAAAAATTTTAAAATTTAGAGTCGTAAGAATACCTATTTTAAGAAACTCTTGAGCCTCAAAAAATATTCAAAATTCGTTCAAGTAGAGTTTGACATTTGCTGGTGGAAGAGATAGATCTGGATTGAAAGTATCTCACCTCTTCTATGACCTTCTTAACAAGGCTCCGTCGTTGTAAATGGCCTCGGAGCATACACACACGCAATCTACTTCGAGAAGAGTCGGTTCGTTAGGTAAAATTCTTCAGGCAAAATGAAGCGTAGGCGGCTGAGTGTGATTGGGATGGAAGGGAGAGAGAGAGAGAGAGAAGTTGAGGATAATAAAGAAGATTGAAAGCTTTACTTCCTGTAACTTTGCCCCCTGCTCAGTTTCATCCATGTGCAATAAAATGCTAATAGGGTTTACGTTTCTGCGAAATATATTTCGCAGAAAAGTATATAAGAAGCTCCTCTCATCCAGCTGAAAGCAAAACGGTGTAGAATTGGGAACGGCATAATTTTATTTAAATGTTTGTCCTTTTTTAAAAATAGTACTATTTTCGTGCAGTTGTCGGAGGAAATGTTTCGCGAAATTTACGAAAGATAAATTTACGGCTTCGTGAGTAAAAAAAATATATAAATTCTCATACGTAACTTAAGTAATTTAAGTTTGTTGCATGAATATATTAGCAACGTGCAACGAAATTTTATTAAACACTCATTCGCCAATAACAAAATAAACTTTATTTACTTTACCCACAACAGTAAAAGTGAAAATTACAGAATGTGGTAGACTCTATATACTTGAAATCAAATAATGACTTCGATAATTACTGTTGTAAATTCATGTGAACATTTAAATTCATTTGGCTGCATTGCTATTTTTACTATTACTGAAATATTACGTTCAGTTTTATTTAGTTATTTACATTTGTTGTTTTTAGCACGATATTTTTTTACATTTATTTTGCGTCCCTTTTATTTTGTTGTACATGCTTTGTATATAAGTATTTATTTATTGAAATTAAAAATGGCTCTTTCAGTTCTGAGTCTAACAATGTTTAAATTGTAAACGTAGCTCAAATAGAACACGACACTTGGTGATTTCTCGCCAAATTTGAGAATTTGGGGAAAAATTGAGGAAATGTATTTTCGAAGCTGGGCGATTGCAGTTTGCAGAAGTCCGAGCAACTCCATATAAATACGGATTTGAGATGCACTTCTTAATCAGCTTTTAGAATTTGCACTCCTAAGAGTATCGTTTTACAGTTTAAGACCGATATCCAGAATTAAAGGTATTTTTCGCGCGTTAAAAAGGATTTACTTAATTTCCGCGTTCTTCGCGAGTTATTTACCGTCATTTATTTTTTTAGTGTCATTATTACTTATATCAAATTGGTAATTTCTTCTTGCTCATCTGGAAAAGTTATTTAATTCACTAAACCGTAGCTCACAACATATATGTATGTTGTGTGAATCAAATAATGAGTCTCCAGAATTGCTTTATCAAGAAAAAACGTTATGACGTGATTCCACTGCAATGTCTGTCTCCAAGTGACATCCTTTTATATACGCAGTAAAGAATATATCCAAAATATTGCAAAACAGAAAACCATCGCCAATCCATTACAGCTATATATACATATATATATATACAGGATGTTTCGAAACTCATAGGCAAAAATTTAGACATAGAAAGAATTCAGGCATAGAAAACATTTAAACAAGGAATTTTTACCATACAATGCATTGGCAGAGAACAAGTAGTGAAACCGTTAGGAGGTGTTCGTTACTGTCACACGAAAGAACGGAAATACGAAACGGATAGAGGAGGTACTAAATAATTTTATGGACATTATGTGTGGCAAAATTACAAAAACTGCTTAAAAGTGCGACCGCCTACGGTAATGCAAGCGTTATACCTGCGACGTAGCGAGTGGCGTACTTTTCAAACACACCCTCATTTCTCGGACGGAGCTGGCAGCAACAGAGATCCTGGCAACTAGGTCCTCGTCGGAATCGATGGGGCTTTCGTAGATGAGACATTTCAAATGGCCCGCAGAGGAGAAAGTCCGGACAAGAGTGAACGGGTGAGCGTGGCGGCCAAGGTGTGGGCTCACCCCGACCAATCCATCGCCCCGGAAATTTAGCGTCTAAAGCACTCCGCACATCCAAGCTGAAATGGGGTGGTGATCCGTCGTGCTGGAACCACATACGTGCTTGTATGTTGGCTGCAACTGATTGAAGTAACTCTAATAATACCTGTATAAATGTGAGGTATGCTTTGTCCTCTATCGGAATGGGAGAAGATATGGACCGATCAAGTGGTTACCCACAATTTCAGCCCAAACATTTACGCTGAAACGCTTCTGAGACACATGAGGACAAGTGTCGTGCGAATGGTTAAATGCCTACATATGCATATTAGAAATGCCTTCACGAGTAAAGGTGCATTCAATCGTGAATAACACCATGTGCACTGAAATCAGGCTGCGCTGCAAGCTGCTGCGAAAACCAACATGAAAACTCGACACATGGCACATAATCTGCATGTGTCAAGGCTTGCACTTCCTGCAGATGGTAGAGGTGTAATCCTTCACACCTTAGTACTCGTAAACAATCGAGTGGGGCCCATTTACGGCATGGGAAACCTCTCCCGTGCTTATATCCGGACTATTTTTCACTCTTTGCAGATTGTCCTCTATAACTTGTGGTGCCCGCACACACCCGCTACGCCCTGCAACGCGCATGCCGGTGACAAAAGATCCCGTTTCGCACAGGCACCGATGCAATCGCTGGAACATTTTTTGGTCAGGCACGTGATTTCTCGAGAAACCGTTGCCTGTACAGTCTCTTCTCGAGAAACCGTTGCCTGTACAGTCTCTTCTCGAGAAACCGTTGCCTGTACAGTCTCTTCTCGAGAAACCGTTGCCTGTACAGTCTTGGCTTTCCCACTAGCAAGGCCCTACATAAAAATGTATGTCCGCTTTTTTCTGATCACTGTACGCCGACATGCCTTGTAAAATTCACATTAGAAACGACGATGTGTAAGAAAATTCGGTTTATGCTCTATATTACAGCACCGTTTAACGGTTCACAGTTGTTCTTCGCCCATGAATTGCGTGGTGAAAATTGATTGTTTAGAAGTTTTCTATTACCCCTTAAATTTTTGATCATCAGTTTCAAAACGCCCTGTATATACATGTGTGTGTGTACGCGTGCGCGTATGTAATAGAGATGATTTGATTGAGCTGTAATGGATTGGCGATATATATATATATATATATACATATATACATGTACTTATGATATGTATACATGTGTGTGTGTGTAAGAAAAATAAAGGATATGTAAAAGATAATTATAATTTAAATTAGCGGAGTAAATTAATTTCCCTTCTCTATTCTAAAAATAGTAATCTCTCGTTGCCCTGCGTCATTTCGAGATTAAATCGCATCATACGACTCTTACATGCTTCTGATGATGTAAACGGAACTTAAACAGCCAATAATAATTTTACAGCAGTATTAATTAGCCAGTCAAAATGCACTGAGAACCGAAACTAAATTAGTCTAAATTCGGATTTCATCCTGAACGCTAAGTACTTGCTTTCTCCGTTTCGGTCTAGCTGGACTGCTGCTTGCTCCTCAATTCTTATTGCAAAGGCTGTCAAAAAGGTAAACACTTTGAAATCGGATCAAGCAATGTGTCAAGTTGCTTCTGACCGCAACATGTATCCTGAAATGAAAATGAATATTTAATTTCTTTCGAGAGCCAGTTTCCTACTCGCTATGAATCAAGATTTATCACCATTCTACGCCATCAAAATTCTTGCTGTTCGTTATGGATTCAATAGTCTGCGCTCTACACAATTAATATTGCAAAGTTTTTTTCTTACATATATGTTATACATATACATGTTACACATATATATACTATATACTATATTATTATTATTATTATATTTTCTACTATTAATTATTTTTTAACTAATTTATTTTATAAAATATGAAATCACACACTTTCAGCTACATTAGATCGCATCAGAAGTGTAGTCTGACTAAAAAGTTTTAATTATTAAACGAAGGACGACTAATCAAGAGGCTGACAGCTATGAAATATGCAGGAGACACAGAGCGTTCCTGCGTTAGTCTGAATGTCTATGCATCTAGTATCCGATTAAATATTTCGCTATTGCACCTGCGCCATCTCTATTGATTAGCTCGACTAATAAACCATATTATACATTAATAGGGCCGTTTAGGCGCTAATGTTAAAATATGAATCCTTTAGATTTATTTATTTATTAGCCCAAGGGGCGTTAGCCCAGATGGGATATTAGTCTGGAAACGGTATTTTGCACTGAATCACTTAAATACGATGTATTTACAGATTGTTCCCACCAAATATCGTCCTCTATTGCATTCAAAGAAACTAAATAATGAAGAATCTGCTTGAATGTATGTGTGTTTCTCGCCTTGCGAAAAAACAACGCTACTTAGAGTCATTAAATTTTGAATAACATAGTCCTCTACCCCGAACACGGGCACTTGGAAGCCCGAATGTGGAATTTATTTTACTGTCTGTTTCATATTTTGTAAACGAATTTTTGATTAAAAATTCAACAATTTCAAAGCGAGCAGTGGCGACACTGTAGGGAATAAAATATTTTTATGTCCAGGTCGCGAGACTGTCTGTCGGAAAGTCTAAAGATATGTTGATTTTAAATATTTTTAGCTCAAAGTGGGGTTAGCTGAAACTCTCTGGAAACGTTTATGTGCTTGTAAATGAAAGAAACGCCCGTTTCAACATAATATAAAATCTAAAAGCTTATAAATTTTATCCTTAAATTTATTTATTTATTTAGTAGCCCAAAGTCTTGAAACGGCATTTTGTGCTGAATCGCTAAACACAACGCATCGCTTTTTCAATCATTGCCAACAAATATTATCATCCTGTATTATGTTTAAAGAAATTAAATAATGAGAAACATGCATAAATATATGCATATGTTTCTCGGTGAAAAAGCAAAGGTACCTAGAGCCATTAGATTCTGAATGATACAGTTCTCCACCGAACATGCGCGCCTGCAAGCCAGAGTTTTGAATTTCGAATTTGTCTTATCATCTATTCCATAAAACATTAACCGAATTTTTGATTAACAAACTCAACGATTTCAAAGCGAGCGGTGGCAATACTCTAAAGAATAAACCCTTTTTTTATCTCCTGTAAGCGAGACTGTCAAACAGAAATTCTAAAGATATGCTGTTTTTAGATATTTTTTATTTTGCTGTTGAATCGAATTTTATGTGGCGTAAGCGCCAAGAACGTGGTGCTTAATATATAAAGTGAACACACAAAATGTTAATAATAAAAAGTCAAAAACATTTTGTAAAGCTATCTTAGCAAGAAAAATGGAAAATGATATGATGAACTGAGAAAACACCGAAAAACAGTATGGCAACACTTAACGCTGCATCTGGAATTCTAAATGTATACTGCTATGCTTCTTTTAAAATTTTTGTAATTTTGCTTTTGAATTACAGAGGGCCTAAGTGCGACGAAAATGACAGTTAATAATAAATCTAAAACGAATCCATCCCCAGAAAAAAGAGTTTAGTATGAATGAGTGTAAGAGCAGGCTTATAGACTGCGAAGTCTGCAAGAGAGGAACAAACTTAAGAAACCTTCTCAGGCGATTGTTAAAATCTGAAGACTCTCAGATTTGTTTTACTTTCTTTTATTTATTTATTTCTATTTTTATGAGAAGTGCTATTAATCTCAAAACTCGTTTTTTCTCTGTACCTCTCTTTGTGTCCGTTCTCATCTCAAATAGCTACTACCAAATGTTATTGCCATGTATACAATTTAAAAAAAATTAATTAATGAAGAAGCTGTATGTATAGGTATTCTTTGCACTCTGGAAGAATGAAGTGTACGTAGAGCCGCCAAAATTTTAATACACGTTGTCCTCTATCCGAACATGGGCACCTCGAAGCCCGAATTTTGAATTTTTCAATTTATTTTTGATTTATTTCCTATTTTGTAAATTTTTAATGAATTTTTGTTTAACGAACTGAGCGATTCGAAAGCGAACAGCGGCTTTTTCGGTGTAAAATATTTCTGTCTTCGGCGCGCGAGACTGATAACATTCGACAGAATGCATATATTATTTATCTTTCAGTTTTAATCAACAGAGTCAGCTATTTGAAAAACAAAATGGTTTTAATATTTTCCACCTCGCCGCGTCTTCCGTTCAAAAAATCCTTTAGTTTTTTTCTTTTGTTTTCTATTTCTGTTTGGTAACTGCAACAGTTACTACCATAGTTTATTATGACTTATGTTTCTAATTTTAATGCATTTTACAAGTGCTTTAAGAAAAATTTTAAATGATAAAAACATCCTGCATTGAATACTTGAAGTTAATTAGATTCGCAGATAAATTAGTTTCTAGAAGTTTAGTTAGAACAAGGGGAAAATCAAATAACGCATAGAGTTAGTTTTAGTTAGAACAAGGGAAAAATCAAATAACGAAAAATTCAATCATTACTTAAAAAAACCCTCAACATTTTTTAAATTATAAACAAATTGCTTCGCTTCTTTTGTTCTGTTACGAATGAAAAATCTGTATGTGTGTATACATGTTTGTTCCTAGCACTGAATGAGCCCCATCCTAGTGGCCGAGCGGTGAAATAGCTGAAGAATGTTCGTTCCTCACGAGTCTGATACTAGGCGTACATACTGGTTGCATTGTTGGTTTTCGTGGTTTTGCCTATGTGTTACGCAGATATCAGCAAGTTTCCCTCAGAAAGTCCTCCTTGAAGGCACCTCATGTCAGACACATAGCCTTTATGTGTTTTGCCATTTACACATAATCTAAATTAGTCTAACACACTATGATAAAACGATAAAATCTAGGGCCCCCGAAATGTAGAACACATATAATTCTTTCATTAGTTTCGATCCTCACATTAAGTCCGAATCAATTTTCAAATTAAATCTTGCTGCCAGCCAGTGGTATCGCCATGTGTTATATTTTAAGCAAGTAGTACAGTGAATTAAAAAAATATATTCCAGCACTTAATATAGTATCGAGAATTCTAAGACTATGTTGCTGATAAATATTTTGTAATTTTGCTGTTGAATTTCATGCGCAGTAAATGTGAAGAAAGGGATGTTTAATACAATAGACGCCTCTTAATGCAACTGTTATTAATTTTATTTTTCGGATAATGTTACCGAATTACTCAAGGCCCGGCTTTTTTATACAAAAACACATAAAATGCGTGCCTTACTGTGATCAGGAATTAGGCTAATTTGATCAAAATATTACAGAAAACTTTTTTTAAACTGAAGCCAAGTCGCCAGGTAAGTTTAAAATGCATTATAAAAAGTTCAAAGTTACACAGAAATGTCGCAAAGTACGGGATTAAATCGCCAAAACGTCTGATTTCGATCTAGTCGACCATTAAAAATTAGGCAAAAAACAATGTTTGATGTAGATTTTCTATAACGATTTTAAAAGGACCATACCCACGTCCTTCTTCTTCAGAGGCAAAAAAGTAACTGAACTGTGTACAAGAGACAATAATCGCACAGAGTATCTAACGAAGTTCTACAATGAATCTAAATTACTGCATGTGTTACGCTCAATGTACTTTGAAAGAGAATTTATTAGAATTCCAAAACAAATTAATCCAATCTAGAATCTATCTAACAGCTCATCAGCAGCATTCAAACAAATCAAAAGCAAATTCCCAAAGTTCACACTGTTGGCACTTAGCATTCTCTAAATCAATGCGCTTCCACTGATTATCGCGTTGCCATTCAGAGGCAGAGAAAAGAGTCTATTCAAAGCGGTATACAAACCCACTTTTAAAAATGTGACGTTGCTTTTGAATTTTATGTGGCGTAAGTGTAAAGAAAGCAGTATTTAAAACTAAAAAACAAAGAAAAAATTTATTAGTAAGAGCAGATTGATAATTTACGAAGTTATAAAGAGTATAGAAAACCTTACAAACTCTCCGGTGGAAAATTAAAATCTGTATTATTTCAGAATTTCTTTCATTGAATTGTTATGATTATTAATTTTTCCACTTTTAATAATCTTACTGCCGCTTAAATTTGCGAGCTCGAAACAATTAGGTAATACTTGTAATTTTAAAATTTACGTCGAAATGTTATCGAAACCAAATTTTGCTTTCCAAATTGTGGCTTCAAAAGAAAAAGAAAATCCATTTACGTTTTTAAAGGATAAAACAACCGCATTATTATTTTTTCCACTAAATTTGCAACGCGGAGGCTAGAAAACAAAAGAAGTCGCGTACCATTTTGCTGAAAATCAAAATTCAAATTACGCTTGTCTTCAATCACGGCTTGACACAGGGTACAAAAAATAGTTTGACAAAAACGCCACTCAAAAACAGATAAAAACTGTGGTAAAATATGGACAATGGTGTCGCTTAACATTTCATGATTCAGCCAACGAAGTCATTTGAGCTTGAAAAGACAAGCCTGTTCTAATCGATATCTTTTAGCCCATAAAAGCACTACCGTTATTATTATTTACACTCAGGGAGGACGCCTCGTGTTTTGTGTGCTCAAAATCCTTTACTCTTATTGGACAGAATATATTCCTCCTCTCTTTTGCTTCTTCTTCCAACAGTCTGACAAATAAAAAACGAGCAAATAAATAAATTTTTAATCTCCGCCGAGAATTCCTTTCCCAGATGAAACGTGAAAAAAAAAACGTAAATTTCGATGCGTTGCAGATGAAAATAATAATAATAATATAAAAAAAAGAAAGTATGTATTTATGTACGTTGAAAAGGTGTAAGGTTGTGTGTTATATTTTTAGTGATTTATCAGGAACATTTACGTCATAGTTTTATGGTTTGGAAATATTGAGCAATTAAATTCGTCCTCGAATGTCAAGAACGACGTGAAATTAAACTTACATCATCTGTCTGTGGACACTTGCAAGGTTTTTTGTGAAATAGGGAATACTATTCTTTTAGATGTGGTTGAAAGTATGCATGTTTTTCTTAGTCCCTAAAATTTATTTGAAGACTCCAAATTAAAGGTATTTACGGACTCAATTTATTGATGTTAAAAAGAGGGTATTCCTAGTTATTTGCAGTTTTCTACATACAGTAAAATCTCTGGTTACATGCTCCTTATTAGCGAGTAGTATTAGAGTAAAAACATTTTTGAAGATCTAAATTTAAATTCGAAATTTAGGACTACAAGATAAAAAAAATATTAAACAGGATACCAATTCTGAAGATATTGATATGGAAAACATTTATGTTTCTTCTTCCCAATGTAGCAAACCTTATCTAACCAATGAATCAAGGAATTATCAAGAACATAAAGATGAGCAAACGATGCTTTTTAGTGCCAACGTGTATTCACGCATCGATGCATAAAAAGGTATCGGTCTATGATTTTTCAGAAACAATTCTTATTCAAAGACGATATACCATATTTCTCCCCGTATTTCCCCCCTGCAGTTTTGTATCGCTAGGTTCTGAAAATTTTTAAAGTATTTGCATCATTTCCCCCTTTCTCTACTATGTAGTTTTCTCCTCTGACGACTAGTTTGTGGCTACATTGTGTTTTCTTCATTAGTTTTAGTTTTCAGTTTCTATTTGCATTTTTGTATAACACTCCTTCCATTTTATTTTTTCTCGCATTTATTATTTGAAACGCATTTTGTGCAGACTCTTCGTTCAGCTACCCGGATATGGCCACTTAAGAAATTTTCGTACATATGATTTCATATTTTTTCTGTTATTTACGTTACAGCTCATTGTAGCTTACCTACTGCTAATGAATGTGTTCCATTTTCAGAAATCTAGTTCTTTGGATTTCGGAAAGCAGAACTCCCACTTTTTCCCCTTTCTCCTTCGTTCTTCAAGATTCTTTCACGTGAAATCCTTCTGGGCGTACATATACTAAATATGCCTGAGATATTATAATGAAAATTCTGAAGACAGATATATTGTGCTTTGTAAGTGACAACACTTCTTTTATATCGCTGAGTTTACTGGTTAAATTTGAAACATAAATATATTACGTTTTGCAGAGGGGCAAAACAAAGAGTAAAAATCGCTCAGTCTGTTAATCAAAAATGCGTTAAATTGAACATAATATAAAATTTTAAAAAAAAATTCGAAATTCGGATTTCGAGGTGTCAATATTCGTGGGGACATGGATTAATATTTCGGTATCTCTCGGTATCGCCATTTTTCACAATGCGAAGACGATACAATATATAAACAGATTCTTCATTATTTAATAGTAGACATGAGTTTGCAATTTGCACATCGAACAAATATTTATTATAAATAATTTGTTATAAATAAATGTTATATATATAAATATTATTTTAAAATGCGAAATAGTTTTAACAAAAATTTTTTCTTAAAACCAACGACATCTATTTGCATTATGTGTGGCATTTTAAAAAGGACTATTCTAAGAAAAATCATATTCTAAAGAATGAGAAAAGATGAATGATAAGAAAAGAATCTAAAGAGTAATCTTTTAAAGAATTCCACTCACTTCCAAAAGTTAAGCACGAAGATGTAAAATGCAAAAAAATCAATAAATACTGCTTTCATTGACACAAAATTCGGCAGGAAAGTAGCATATACATTTATACATAAAACAAAATCAATAATTATATACAGAAATGAAAACAATATTAAATTTTTGTAAGTTATCAGATAATGACATACTGGAGACTTAAACAGAATTATGTATAAAGTGAAAATGAACAGCATAAAATGAAAAACAAGTACATTAATAGGGTATGTGATCCCCCCCTCATCTGTATACAAAGTTTACATCTTGAGACCATGCTTTCAACTAGGTGGTCAACTACCGCAGAATTAAGCAATGGCCATTCTTCTTGTAGAGCAGTTTCCAGCTCAATAAGAGTGGCTGGGCATGGGAAACGTGAAGATACAACACGACCGAGAGGATCCTAAAGATTTTCAATGGGGGCAGGGCAAATATGCTGGTTACACCATACGCGCAATCCCTTCTCTCCAGGTAGTCATCAACGATGTCAGCTCTATGGGGATGTGCGTTATCGTCCATTAAAACAAAAGTAGAGCCAACTGCTGCAGCGCACAATCTCGCAATAGGTTCTAGGACTTCATCTCGATACCGGACAGCAGTCAAAGAACCCCGTTTAAAGATCTGCAGGTCGGTGCGGTATCCTAATGAAATCCCTGCCCACACCATAATGCTTCCGCCTCGGAATGCGTGATGTTTTGGAACTGATTGCGTGTTCGTTGTTCACGCCATATCCTTATACGCTTGCCATCTGGTTCCAGAGCAAATCTTGACCCATCAGTAAACATGACATTGCCCCAGTCAGACACATTCCAATTGACATGTTCCCGGCAACACTGTAATCGTGCCCCTCTTGATTGGACGGATAGAGGAACACAAACAAGAGGTACCCGGGCGTACAGTCCACTCATATGTAATCTTCGGCGTACAGTAGCTGCAGATATTGCCTTACCAATGGACGCTGTAACCATAGATGTCACACGTATGGAGGTCGCTCTGCGATTCCGCTTGGCTATACAATAGCAATATATCGATCTTCCGCGGGGGTTGTAACCCTTGGGCGATCGGCTATGGTCCTTCGGACAACTGTCTGTGTGGTTTGGAATTGTTTCCATAAAATTACAGAATGATGAACGCCCAAGAAAAGAGCAACATCTGTGATCGATTGTCCTGCTTCAGTGCGCCCCACAGCACGCCAATGCTCAGAATCTTCCTTTTGTCTTCTGGAAGTCATAGAAACACGTATATCTTGAAAACAAATTGTACGAAAGTTTTAAATACCTTCTATCAGTACTTACAATGAATTTCTGTAACCCTTCATAAAGCTGGCTGCTGATAAGACTGCCTTTTTTGCATATTTCTTGACCTGAAAGCGCGATTGGTTGTTACCTAACATATTTGCATACTTCCATCTACTTCTGCAGCGACTTGCACCTTCTTCGATTCTGATTGGGTTCCGGAAATTAGCATTTTCCTCTCCGTGCTTAACTTTTGTAAGTGAGTGTATCATATTCTAAAATACAATTAAAAATCTAATAAGATTTTATGTTATTTGCGTGCACAGAAAATAGCGAAATTAATATGCCTTAAAAGAGTAACATAATTTAAGGAATAAATAAATATACTGAAGTTAAACTTAACGATGGAGTCTGATTAAAAAAACATTACAATTAAACTTAATTTTAAATCACGATTTAAAAATATTTATGGTGCTTGAAATATTCTACAAATTTTGCTGCGATATTACTGTTTCGCTATGATATTAAAAATATCATTATGAAACTATTAATTTATTTAGTAACCGATCCCTCGAGGCAATTAGAAGACGCCAACAAAAAGCGCAAATTTTCAATTTAAGCTCCGTCATTTTTGTTGCACGGAAGTGAAACTTTTTTTGTTTATTTTTTGCAACGAGTAAAAAAATTCTTAAGAAATAATATTCTTAATATATATACAGATAGGAAGAATACATTCAAAGTTAGACTTCGTAAATTTTATTAAATTGATTTCCTTAAGTTTAATAATGCCAAAATGTTGTAAGGTTTATTTTAATTTTATAACAGTTATTTTAATTTAGATAACCTTTCCTATCAATTCTTGTTTCCCAGTTATAACTTCCTACCAGAATGAGTTTTTAGAATTGCGTTGAATGCATATGATTTAGAAGTAGTATTTAAGGAAAGTTCAACTTACTTCGTGAGAAAGAGTTAGGAATGCCGA
>KK116922.1:645687-656874 GCA_000611955.2 Stegodyphus mimosarum
TAATATATACTTTTGGTTCTTCCTATTGCAATAAAAAAATAGAGTTTCACAGTTAGATGTTATAGCAGTCCGATATACAAAATGTCAACATTTTACGTGTAATCGCTTTTGAGTTTCGCGAGATATATACATATGTATCTATGAACGTACAGCTATCATGAAATAATCCATTAGGAATCAGTTTTACGATCCTTTCTAGAAACAATTATCCTTTATTTTATCCACACATACAGACGTCACGAAAACGAACTCATGCAAATGGATATGTGAACAGTCAAAATGGGTATTTCTGTTGAAATGTGATACCTCAAATTTTTCGCGATTACAATTTATTTATTTACTAGTTTTTACCCGCGGCTTCGCTCGCGTTGATGTCCTCAGATAAGTTTCAACTCCGCATGAATTTTAACAATACACTCTGCGTAAAATTTTAGTAAATACTGCCCTTCTTCAATACCTATAGGCCGCGGATATTTCGCATTTACGCGGAGTTTATCGCCACGAAATCTACTAAAACTGCCACGTATATTTCCTAATAACTGAAAAATGTTTGTGAAAGAAGGGCCAAAAGCCAGAAATTCTGAAGAATTTTAAATAATAAATTAAATTAAACAAATAAAAATTAATAAACGCTTAATTAATAAATATTACACTTTCACGCCTTAATTACTTAACCGATCATCATGAAATTTTCCAGAAATATTTTTGAAAGTTTCAATAAAATGTTTGCGTGGTTTAAGCCACGCACCTGTGGGCGCAGAAAAACTTTTACATCGTTTAACTTATTGTTATGAAACTTTCAACATTTAATGTTTATACAACGACAATCATTTTAAGCCTTAAAACCTATTATATAGTACCTCTACAGTCCACCGCTCTGCCAACTGAGCTATCGACGGATAATAGTGTAAGTTTCAACAGATAAGTTATAATTTATAGACCTTTTCTAATATATAAAAAATATTTCTTGAAAATTTCATGATGATCGGTTAAGTAATTAAGGCGTGAAAGCGTAACAAACACACAAACAGACTCACATTCACATATATAATATCAGTTAGGATTTTGTAAAAGGAAGTAAAACGGGAAAAATATGCGAAGATATATAGTATATTAAATAAATAGCTAAATAGAACGTGAATTCTCGTATTCATTGAACAGATAACAAAGTAGGCATGAAAAGAAATCATGACGATACTTTTATCTGGACTTCTTCCCTCAGAATCTTTAAAAAAAAACTAATGATTTTTTAACAGTTATGCGATTATATCAAAACACTTCAATGTCCTTCAGACACATATCGTTAAAAACATAACATAGTTTATCGTGCTGATGAATAATTTATGCGTTAATCCATCAATTAAGATGCACATAATTTTTTCAAGTTTTTATTTTATAAATATTCATTTGAAGTAGAAAATTCTTTTCGTCTGTGTGTATAGGGGTCTTCATTAAGAAAAAAACTAAACGTTATAATTTTTCCTCCTTCAACTACTTTTTTCATAAGTTTTCTTCCTTGTCTTCTTTTATTACATATTATTTGAATAAGCGTGGAGTGCTTCAGAAAAGAATATTTTGAAGAAGATTCAGAAGAAGGTATTTTAATATTTGAAATAAGAGCATGAAATTTTCAAAATATTTTCTCACAGATTGCATTATTTGTGTTCTAACATTAAACCACCAATTTAAACTGCATGATTACGCAAATTTATATATATATATCCGTTTATTTGGTTGCATTTTCACGTAATTTTTGACCCTGTTTATTACTTTAATTTTAACCAGTGGTCCTATTTATAAGGTATTTCTCCTGCCTTCTTCGCCTGTCTTCGTGATTGTAGTGGTCAGTACACTAGGCGCGTATTCGAGAGGTCGGAGGTTCGAGTCCCGGAGAGAGCAATGCTCATTTTTCACGTCTCCTACTTCGAAATAACCTAATGTCTCTACAGTGGTGCCCGAACTAAAAAAGGTGTTGGATGATGACTCTCCACCACCAGGGTTTGGCGATTGGGTCCCCTAATCCCAGCTGCTCTTTAAAAGGAGGAGTGTATAAGGCGTTTCTAACTCTTCTTAGCATGCAATCGTGGTGTAGTGGTCAGCACGCTCAACGCGTCTTCGAGAGGTCTGTGGTTCCAGTCCCGGCGAGGGCACTGCTCATTTTTCGTATCTCCTACTTTAAAAAAATACCTAATGTCTCTACAGTGGCGCTCGAACTAAAGAAAGATGGTGTATGATGATTCTCCACCACCAGGATTTGGCGACTGAGTAACCTAATCCCCAGTCACACTTTAAAAGGGGGAGTATATAAGGTATTTCTCCCGCCCTCTTGGCATGTCTTCGTGGTGTAGTGATCAGCACATTCGACGCGTGTTCGAGAGGTCCATGGTTCGAGTCTCGGCGAGGGCATTGCTCATTTTCCATCTCTGCCGCTTTCAGAAAATACCTACTATCTCTACGCTATTAGTCCCAAACCTCACTTCTTATCACTTTTGTATCGGTATCATTTTTGAAATATTAAAACCTTACGTTATCGCCACATATTATTTTTAATGAAGTTATATAATGAATAAAAAAATAATCTATAGCATTACAAATAAAAGAATGTTGTTATCAAACGTTATCTCTAGGTATTATTTTTTAATAAATAATACAGCGAATATAAAAGAGAAAAGGATGGCAACATAAATAAAAGCATGTTGACAATAAATAAAAGCATCCCTATTCAGTGTGGCGTAACGCGGTATACAGTTACTTACTCCTGATGTAGAGAGACCTAAGTGTGTTTGCCCTCGAAATCGACAAACGCATGACTGTTGCTTTGCAAATTTTATGTTTCTGTTTATAGTTGTTTACCTTGTTGTACAAGCTATAATTTCTTTCAATTAAGTGCCAATTTCTTCGGCTCATCTAGCTTAGTTACTAAGTAAATCCATACGAGACCACAAAGCGTAATAACTTTTACGACTAAATATTAAAATGAAAGAAAATTAGAATTCTTATGAATAACCATTACGTAAACTTTATCGATAACCACTGTACTTGATCCTAGACTCAAAATAACTCGGATGTCCTTGTTTGTTAAATTATTTTGAAGAATAGTCACTTTTTAGAACTCTTCCTTTCTTTTTTGAGATCATATATATCTGATGCTATATCTTCTACCACATCTGATATTGCACTTTCGTATTGCTTTATCTCCAGCTCGAGACACACATCATCGATTCTTGGTCATTTTTTATGATTTTCGTCTTCAGTTTTATTTTTGTAGTCGCAGCCCATGTAGATGTGTTACCGTATTTCCTCGCTGTTTCTCCGCCTAGATCTTGAGATTCTGAAAATTTAAAAAATATATTTGTCATTTTCCCCTTTGTCAGTGCGTTCAGAGAAAGAGTTCTCCTAAATTTCAGAATGGATTCGTCCACCTAGGGATTATTTTCGTCTTACTTACAAAGCCTTAAAAACTACCTGTAAAGGTCATGGCAAACCATTCCCTTCTAGCTGTTGAAATTTACGCCAGCCTGATACAAGAACCGACTTGGCACAGCGAAGCAAACACTAACTGAAATTTGGTCTATGATTTCGCCCAGCCGGCTGCCCATTCACCTTCTGTAATTATTGATGGTTGATTTGAGATTAAGGAGCAGCACAGACAAGAACGGGAGAGATTCAAGTTGGAGGGAAGCAGAAATGAAGATATCTTATTAGATATTGTAATGTTAATACAGTAGAATCCCATTAACACGAACTTACGTATGGCGAATACTAAGTAATATGAACAAAATTTCGGTCTCGGCAGCGATGTACACGATGTTTTAGAATGTTTTATCATTTAACGCGAATTAGTCCGAATTACGAACTCTTTTTAGTTCGTTAAGCCATTATATATTTTTTAACAAACTTTCAAAGCTAACAAACAAAGTTTTTCGTATTCTTTTCCTGTTGTCGTGCTGCTAAGGCTGCTTTCGGAAATGTTTCGTCCCGTGAAAACATGTACGCTTTAAAACATAACAAGCACGAGTAAAACTGCTTGACATTCGCGATATTTCTGTTAAACACAAAAGTCCTCTGTTGCCTAGTATTGTTGGTCCGAAAATCCCTCTTTCCAATGTTCTGCAGCCAAAATTATTCAAAAATCATCTTCCATTGGTGAATTAGATTTTCCAGAGGTGTTTCACGTTCAAACAAATCACTCTGTTCTAGTTAACGACCCTAATTCCAATCCATCTTTGCCTTCAGCTTTTAAGGAAATTATGGTTTAGTTTAGTTTTATTGTTTTATCAATAGATCACGCCAGTAGCTTAACTGCTGTCCAGCCATTCTTATCTTATCACTACATCTTATCTCGTTCATTTCCTCCTTGGCAGCTGAGGCTGCTGGTTTGGTAAAACCATCAAAACTAGTTCTGTGATAAATTGCAAATATAGCTCTGATTTTTGTTGTGTGACTTCTAAATTAATGATAAGCTGTTTGTTCTGTTCCTCTTATTTATTAATTTTTTCTTTGAGGCATAAATATGCATACCTTTATATACAACTAATAATAAACTTCTTTATTTCTTACTATTAATTGACACCAGATTTATTTTTCCTGTTTAATTTTCAATTGTGCCAAAAACCTGTTCACGTGTGTTCCGAAACAAAGCGATCATTCTTAGAACAAAAATTCGTAACTGGACCTACTTATGTTTTACCAAGTAAGAATAAAAGTTAATGAAATCTTAAAATCTTTGAATAAGATTTATACCACTTCGTAAACAAATTTCCTCGGTTTATAAATTTTCTGGCGCATTATTCGTGTCCGTTCTTTCATGAAAAGGAAAATTATATAAACACGGACTTCAAATAACTAAAATCTTGAAATTTTTAACACTGTATTTGCAACAAATACATAATTAAAATATACTCCCCGGCCACATAAAATTGCTTCGGGGGCATCTTGCCGCCCGCGTTCCGCGAGTTTCAAGCCACTGGGATAGACGTCAGACATCTGAAATTGCCTAACAAAGGCGTAAAGCAAAAACATAGTCGATATATGCTATATATTAAAATAGTTTTATATTTTATACTTACTCTTGTTTACGCGAATTTCTTTCCAGAAGCTCCTTTGAGTCCTTGCTCCTTTGCGTCTGTCTAACAGCGTCTAACCTTTGCGTCTATTTTTCTCACAGTTATAGTATTTTACTTTTTCGTTTTGTATTTTTAAGGAGATAGTGAACAATGGATTTAAGCAGATAGTAGACTGTGCGTAGGTAGCGTGCGTAGTTCAGCGTAGTAAGAAAGGCGTTACCAATGATATCATTTAATTATTTATTATTACAGAGTAGGAACAGTTACAACAGCGAGTAGATTGCGAGTGAACGTTCTGCTGCTGCGTAGTGGAATATACCAGTTGCCAACTAGCAGAGACTAAATATTATTTTCCAGTGGCCAGATTTTACAGATTAATATGAGAAATACACAACAACACAAATGCGATGGGAAAGTGCTCCGTCAGCCAAACGATGAAGTTACAAGTACGGAACATAGACAATGAAATAACTTTCTTTAATAGTTGTCCCAAATTATGAAATAAAGTACGAACATATACTGATATTAAGTTAAGAATGAAATTAATGAATTTTTTAAATATTGTTTTCAATTCACAACTCAAACAGTTTGATTATTAAGTAAAGAATTTTATTACAGGTAATTTTATCTCCCTTTTTTAAAGATTTTTCATGTAGTATTTTTTATGCACACTAACTTGTACATCTTTATGAAAGATGTTAATTAGATAATCTCTTTTAACAATTAGCTAATAGTTCAGACTTTTAATGATTAACTTTAAGACTCTATTAACTGCTACATGTCGCTCTAGTTTCTGCACGTTTCCAAATTTTCTGTCTTAAATTTCCTTCTTGCGTTTACTAAAATAAAATTTTATTACATTATTCATAAGTAATACAGAGATAAAAATAATTCTCACTTCCTGTTGTTCTCTCAAATCATTACGCGAATATCCATTTACAACTTTTAAAACTTAAAAAACACATGTCTGCGATATTATCGTCATGCGATACTTTGTAGGTGCTTTTTTTTACCACGATATCTTATACGATGCCGTCTTAAAACTGCCAACTTTTTCAATCGCTTTATTCTCTATTACAATGCTTTTATACCACGACGTTTTAGTACTTCGATGTTTTCACATTGCTTTAAAATTTCTCTAACAATGATGGTTTCCTCTTGTGTTGGTTTCTCAGCGACCTTGTCTTCTGTGATGTTTCCGGCGGACACTGTCGCATTCTCTTTCACTTCTTTACTGTCAACCCCCTTTCTGTCTGCTATCCCTTCTACCATCCAAATTCATTATTAATAATTTATAGAAAAGGCAAAAATGTGATCATAAACGACTCGTAGTTTGCCTGGAATCGAACCCGGATCAGAATTACCAGCGTTCAGTGATTTTACCTCTTTGCTGCTAATGGGCTTTTTAGGCCTTGAAAAGTTACCAGTTTATTACGCAATAAATGTACTTTTACATTTTCGTGATTAAAAATTATGTGAAAGTACCTATTTGTATTTTTCTGGCTATATTTATGTTAAATTAGCTATACTTATGTTAAATTCATTTGCTGTTTCTAAGGACATTTTTATTCTAACTGTGTAATAATAAATATTAACACAACAATATTAAATAATGTTGTCATTCGATTAATGTTATCAAAATAGCCGTGGGCAAATGTGATCACATTAAACAACGTGTACTGTAGTATGTTAATAAAACTTCATTTTGTAAATATATTGCAGAAAAATGTCGCAGTACATTTACATACAGATATAAATACTGAATAATTCCTACGTACAAGCGAAAATGAAAAACAGGCGAGCTAAGCGATTAAATTTGAAGGCACTCAGCTTCAAAGGAATTAAATATTTTACTTTTCAAACATGTAATAGTTTTTCATCACGATTAATTATTTATGGATGCAGAAAGTGGAAAATACTCCTTAGTTACGACCAGCGTAAAAAATTCAAGAGTAAAACGGAAGCTGATTTGTTACAATTATAGAAACAGAAGTGAATTAGAAGGGAAAAAACTAGCATAAATATAAAAAATCAAAGTTATTTGTTTTGCCCATGAAATCTTTATTCAGTCTTCAAAATGCTGTTATATAAAGGACTGACCAGAAAAAACAGAAAGAGGCATTTTTTCTCTATGTAATTTTGGATTGCTATTTGACTCATTTTCATACATTACTGATATGAATCATTTATAATTTGGGTGTATTTGCACATTTTATCTGATTTATGATGAACATTGTGAAAATGCGTTAAGATGCAAAGTTTTCTCATCATGATATAATCCATATAACGCAACTGCAAACTATAGCATAAGCATTTTCAGTGACAATGACATGTTTCAGTTTAAACATTTTAAAACATAAGAAATAACAAAGCACATTGGACAAATTTTGAGAGAAACAGTGGCCTAGTGAGTCTCAAGTAGACTCGATTAACGCTTCGAGACGAAGAAAAGATAAAAGCTTGATGTCGCCTAAAACAGAGTTACCTGATGTTCTTACGGAAGAGAACTTTGCATCCAAATGGTAACATTTTCCCCATCATTTTCCAATTAGCCGTCTACTTTCGTTCGTACAGATACAGTAACATTAAGTTTCCACCTTTTTTTTCCCTGTTCATTATTGCGTTTAACTTCTTTGTTTTATATTAAATTATTTGTAATGGCTTTGGGGTTACGAACTTGTGCACATAAAGTACTGTGGTAAAGTTTAAGTAAGCAATCAGCTGTGGTCCCAGAAAGGATTAACTCGTTTTACATTAACTACTGTACGGACAGTGGTTCCAATTTGCTAACATTTTGGTTGTTGAACGGCCTTCAGGAATGAATGCAAATTCGTGAACCGAGATTTCGATGTAGTAGTACTTTAGGAACTACAGCATATGATACGCGAAAGTAAACTAAAAGCCAATATATACGAAGTTAAACATTTGATGACCAGCGACGTTTCTGACTTGGGATAGTGTTTCTGGGTCATTTTTGTGTTTTCGATTTTTGTTTTATTTCCGTTTCTTCCTTCTTGTTTGCTTTCGTCTACCCCATTTGGCGTTATATCTATTTTTGTTTAGTAACTAATTATAACAGATATTACTGAAATTTCTTAGTCCAAAATGGCTTTAATCTCGAAACACGATTTACGATGATTAACATTAATTGTCGTCAACTAATGAATGAACTCTTTTTCATTCGAATCTGCTGCCGTTCGGTAAAGTGTAAGATATTTACCTTTTAAATGAATCGATGTTGTGGGTTAACAAACTAAGCAATTCAAAAGCAGTAGATGCAGATATTATTGTTTGACGATCAGTCTGACTAAATTAAAAATGCATCGAATTCTTGGTATATCTAAGTAAAAATATTCAGTATTTTTATAGAGATGTTATCTGTTTTTTTACTTTTCAAATCGACAGAAGATGTAGTACTTCAGATGTTAATCTGAATGCCCATTCATGTAGTATCTTCTAAAATGTTTTGCATTTCCACTTAGGTTCTCACTATTTGTAGTCTTTACCGATAAACTATATTAAATATTAAGAGCCGTTTTGGACGACCGTTAAAATCTGAACTCTTTTAGATTTACCTATTTCATTCATATTCACTTGTTCTTATTATTATTATAACCCAAAAGGGGGTTATTAGTCTCAAAATTGGATTTTGCTTCGGTTCACTGTAAACGGCGAATCGCTTTTTAACTGTTGCCACCAAATACTATCACTTCTGTAGTATTTTTAAAGAAGTTAAATAATGAAGAATATCCAAGCATGTATGTATTTTCCTCTTAGTGTAAAAAAAAGAGGATACCTACAGCTATCCAATTTTAAATAACGTATTTCTCCAGATGAATATGTGCACCTGGAAGCCCTAATTTTGAATCTGCAATTTGTTTTGTTATTTATTTCATATTTTGTAAAAATTTCATATAGAATATATCTGTTATTAATTAACATAATAAGCAATTACTGATCAAAGCAATAGATGCAGTTCTTATTTTTTCACATTTCAATCCAACTGATTTCAATAAAAAGGATATTAATTCACGATATATATCTCATTAAGCGCATTCAATATTTTTGCTCTTTCCAAATAGACAAAAGATACAAAACGTGCCCATGTTAGTCTTAATGCGCATTCAACTAGTATCCTGTAAAATGTTTCGCTCTTTTACCTGTGCCGTCTCTATGGATAATCTCTACCGTAAAACGATTTAAATTCCAGAAGAGCCCTTTGGGGCGAACGTTAAAATCTGAACTATTTCAGAATTATTTTGCGTTGCTTTTATTTTTTATTTATGTTTTAATTTTTTGTTGTTCTTTATTTCCATTATCTCTTTATGAATTCCAAAAGAGTCCTTTTGGGTGAATGTTAAAATCTGAACTTTTCCAAAATTGTTTTGTTTTGCCTTTATTTTTTTTAATTTACGTTTTTATTTTTTTATTTCTTATATAATTATCTCTATTATTAAACAATGAAGAATCTGTATGTGTGTATGTTTTGTATTAGGCATATTCCTCGAAGCGGAAAATCGGCGGTACGTAGAGCCACCAAATTTGAATACAGATAGTTCTCCATTCCAACAGGTGTACCTGGAATACCGAATTTTGACTTTGTTTTTGATTCGTTTTATATTTTGCAGAAATTTGATGAAATTTCATTTACAAATTCAGCGATTTAAAAACAAACGTGTGGTTACTCGGCAAAGCATAAGATATTTTCCTTTACTTTACTTAGTCGGCCGTAGGCCAAGGCCTGGCTATGAAAAGAGGTTACCTGAGCACAGCCATAACACTTTGCAACTTAGTAAATAAAGCTGGTATCAGATGAGAACGTATCGTGTATTTTCGATCATAATTTTATAAGGTATTTCTCCAGTCTCCTTCCCATGCCTTCGTGGTGTAGTGGTCAGCACTCTGGGCGCGTATTCCAGAGGTCCGTGGTTCGAGTCCCGGTAAAGGCGTTGTTCATTTTTCATCTCACCTGCTTCCGAAGTAACCTAATGCCTCTACAACTTATTCTTTAGCGTGATGTAGAAGAGAGAAAATTGATTAGGAGAGTCACGTGATTTTAGGCAAGCAGGACATTGGAGTAGAGAGCTTAGCTATTGCTGGAAGAAAAGAGTATCAGAATTTGCAGGTTTTTAGTGCAGGCTGAGGGAGTTTTCGGAAAACTACACAGCTTGAAAGGAATAGGACGAAAGGAGGGCTGTACCCAGAAAGAAAGGCTCCCAGACCGGGGCCTTTTTCAAATCCTTACACGGTTAATTACTCCAACTCCTACAGAAGCGATCCAAGGAGCCCATAACCGCCCGTACGGTCAACCCAGAGAGATAAAATTGCACACATGGATATAAAGAAATTTTCTAGGTTAATTTACAAATTAATTAAAAGTGCTAATTAATGCAGAACTCTGAGAATTGTAACGAAATGTCGCCAGTTGATTTCATTCATATAAATATTGTTCGATGGTGGAATTGGTTAAACGTTATAAATATACATGAAAATATTTCGTCAGTTTTGGATATAAAAATGTGAATTGGTTTAAATATAAAGGACTACGTTGTTTCTAATGAAACAAAGTGAAGTTGTTAGTTGTCGTAAAGCAATATTTTGGATTCTATTAAGGGTCTCCACATTACAAGTGCACAATAGGTATGTGTGATAATTGGTCACAGCATGGTCTTACAGAAGGGTAACTTGTTATTTAAGGAAGAACGGAGTTCCGGCGAAAGAAGAGATACAGTGAAGTTTTACACTTCCGGAACTTGGAAATTCCGCATTCTACGTGATTTTCCAAGTGTGTCTTTTTTCTAAAATAGGGATTCCCAACATTTTTCTTGCATCAACGCCATTCAAAAGCATGGTTTTCTTTTTCTTCATCGATGTCCTTAATTTTTCCTCTATAATACACAGCATACGACATAACAACAATGGTGAAGATGGAGGTAGTAACAGTTAGTTTGTAGTGTTCTTGTCAGATGCAAAGGGTATACATACAAACTGATAAAGCAATTGCCATTTGAAAATTTGGCAATAATTTGAAAAGTGAACCGTTATTTATAGTGAACCAACGCAAAATCCCAGAACGAAATTAATAGCTCCTCTGGGCTAACGCCCTTTGGGCTAAAAAATA